>CAMPDV010004947.1:0-27670 GCA_946699065.1 Loxodes magnus
AAAAAAGTAGTGTAATTTTAGAAGTAAAAAAAAGCATAGTTTTTGATATGTTTTGAAGTGAGAAAGAGTAATTTTAATACCAGAGTGAGTTAACAAAGTAAGAAAAAAAAGTAGTGTAATTTTAGAAGTAAAAAAAAGCATAGTTTTTGATATGTTTTGAAGTGAGAAAGAGTAATTTTAATACCAGAGTGAGTTAACAAAGTAAGAAAAAAAGTAGTGTAATTTTAGAAGTAAAAAAAAGCATAGTTTTTGATATGTTTTGAAGTGAGAAAGAGTAATTTTAATACCAGAGTGAGTTAACAAAGTAAGAAAAAAGTAGTGTAATTTTAGAAGTAAAAAAAAGCATAGTTTTTGATATTATTTGAAGTGAGAAAGAGTAATTTTAATACCAGAGTGAGTTAACAAAGTAAGAAAAAAAGTAGTGTAATTTTAGAAGTAAAAAAAAGCATAGTTTTTGATATGTTTTGAAGTGAGAAAGAGTAATTTTAATACCAGAGTGAGTTAACAAAGTAAGAAAAAAAGTAGTGTAATTTTAGAAGTAAAAAAAAGCATAGTTTTTGATATGTTTTGAAGTGAGAAAGAGTAATTTTAATACCAGAGTGAGTTAACAAAGTAAGAAAAAAAGTAGTGTAATTTTAGAAGTAAAAAAAAGCATAGTTTTTGATATGTTTTGAAGTGAGAAAGAGTAATTTTAATACCAGAGTGAGTTAACAAAGTAAGAAAAAAAGTAGTGTAATTTTAGAAGTAAAAAAAAGCATAGTTTTTGATATGTTTTGAAGTGAGAAAGAGTAATTTTAATACCAGAGTGAGTTAACAAAGTAAGAAAAAAAGTAGTGTAATTTTAGAAGTAAAAAAAAGCATAGTTTTTGATATGTTTTGAAGTGAGAAAGAGTAATTTTAATACCAGAGTGAGTTAACAAAGTAAGAAAAAAAGTAGTGTAATTTTAGAAGTAAAAAAAAGCATAGTTTTTGATATGTTTTGAAGTGAGAAAGAGTAATTTTAATACCAGAGTGAGTTAACAAAGTAAGAAAAAAAGTAGTGTAATTTTAGAAGTAAAAAAAAGCATAGTTTTTGATATGTTTTGAAGTGAGAAAGAGTAATTTTAATACCAGAGTGAGTTAACAAAGTAAGAAAAAAAGTAGTGTAATTTTAGAAGTAAAAAAAAAGCATAGTTTTTGATATGTTTTGGAGTGAGAAAGAGTAATTTTAATACCAGAGTGAGTTAACAAAGTAAGAAAAAAAGTAGTGTAATTTTAGAAGTAAAAAAAAGCATAGTTTTTGATATGTTTTGAAGTGAGAAAGAGTAATTTTAATACCAGAGTGAGTTAACAAAGTAAGAAAAAAAGTAGTGTAATTTTAGAAGTAAAAAAAAGCATAGTTTTTGATATGTTTTGAAGTGAGAAAGAGTAATTTTAATACCAGAGTGAGTTAACAAAGTAAGAAAAAAAGTAGTGTAATTTTAGAAGTAAAAAAAAGCATAGTTTTTGATATGTTTTGAAGTGAGAAAGAGTAATTTTAATACCAGAGTGAGTTAACAAAGTAAGAAAAAAAGTAGTGTA
The DNA here is from genome assembly GCA_946699065.1 of Loxodes magnus. Classification (NCBI taxonomy): domain Eukaryota; phylum Ciliophora; class Karyorelictea; order Loxodida; family Loxodidae; genus Loxodes; species Loxodes magnus. The sequence goes on from CAMPDV010004947.1 coordinate 1,561, forward strand.
ATTTTAGAAGTAAAAAAAAAGCATAGTTTTTGATATGTTTTGAAGTGAGAAAGAGTAATTTTAATACCAGAGTGAGTTAACAAAGTAAGAAAAAAAGTAGTGTAATTTTAGAAGTAAAAAAAAGCATAGTTTTTTATATGTTTTGAAGTGAGAAAGAGTAATTTTAATACAAGAGTGAGCTAACAAAGTAAGAAAAAAAGTATTGTAATTTTAGAAGTAAAAAAAAGCATAGTTTTTGATATGTTTTGAAGTGAGAAAGAGTAATTTTAATACCAGAGTGAGTTAACAAAGTAAGAAAAAAAGTAGTGTAATTTTAGAAGTAAAAAAAAGCATAGTTTTTGATATGTTTTGAAGTGAGAAAGAGTAATTTTAATACCAGAGTGAGTTAACAAAGTAAGAAAAAAAGTAGTGTAATTTTAGAAGTAAAAAAAAGCATAGTTTTTGATATGTTTTGAAGTGAGAAAGAGTAATTTTAATACCAGAGTGAGTTAACAAAGTAAGAAAAAAAGTAGTGTAATTTTAGAAGTAAAAAAAAACATAGTTTTTGATATGTTTTGAATTGAGAAAGAGTAATTTTAATACCAGAGTGAGTTAACAAAGTAAGAAAAAAAGTAGTGTAATTTTAGAAGTAAAAAAAAGCATAGTTTTTGATATGTTTTGAAGTGAGAAAGAGTAATTTTAATACCAGAGTGAGTTAACAAAGTAAGAAAAAAAGTAGTGTAATTTTAGAAGTAAAAAAAGCATAGTTTTTGATATGTTTTGAAGTGAGAAAGAGTAATTTTAATACCAGAGTGAGTTAACAAAGTAAGAAAAAAAGTAGTGTAATTTTAGAAGTAAAAAAAAGCATAGTTTTTGATATGTTTTGAATTGAGAAAGAGTAATTTTAATACCAGAGTGAGTTAACAAAGTAAGAAAAAAAGTAGTGTAATTTTAGAAGTAAAAAAAAGCATAGTTTTTGATATGTTTTGAAGTGAGAAAGAGTAATTTTAATACCAGAGTGAGTTAGCAAAGTAAGAAAAAAAGTAGTGTAATTTTAGAAGTAAAAAAAAGCATAGTTCTTGATATGTTTTGAATTGAGAAAGAGTAATTTTAATACCAGAGTGAGTTAACAAAGTAAGAAAAAAAGTAGTGTAATTTTAGAAGTAAAAAAAGCATAGTTTTTGATATGTTTTGAAGTGAGAAAGAGTAATTTTAATACCAGAGTGAGTTAACAAAGTAAGAAAAAAAGTAGTGTAATTTTAGAAGTAAAAAAAAGCATAGTTTTTGATATGTTTTGAAGTGAGAAAGAGTAATTTTAATACCAGAGTGAGTTAGCAAAGTAAGAAAAAAAGTAGTGTAATTTTAGAAGTAAAAAAAAGCATAGTTTTTGATATGTTTTGAAGTGAGAAAGAGTAATTTTAATACCAGAGTGAGTTAACAAAGTAAGAAAAAAAGTAGTGTAATTTTAGAAGTAAAAAAAAGCATAGTTTTTGATATGTTTTGAAGTGAGAAAGAGTAATTTTAATACCAGAGTGAGTTAACAAAGTAAGAAAAAAAGTAGTGTAATTTTAGAAGTAAAAAAAAGCATAGTTTTTGATATGTTTTGAAGTGAGAAAGAGTAATTTTAATACCAGAGTGAGTTAACAAAGTAAGAAAAAAAGTAGTGTAATTTTAGAAGTAAAAAAAGCATAGTTTTTGATATGTTTTGAAGTGAGAAAGAGTAATTTTAATACCAGAGTGAGTTAACAAAGTAAGAAAAAAAGTAGTGTAATTTTAGAAGTAAAAAAAGCATAGTTTTTGATATGTTTTGAAGTGAGAAAGAGTAATTTTAATACCAGAGTGAGTTAACAAAGTAAGAAAAAAGTAGTGTAATTTTAGAAGTAAAAAAAAGCATAGTTTTTGATATGTTTTGAAGTGAGAAAGAGTAATTTTAATACCAGAGTGAGTTAACAAAGTAAGAAAAAAAGTAGTGTAATTTTAGAAGTAAAAAAAAGCATAGTTTTTGATATGTTTTGAAGTGAGAAAGAGTAATTTTAATACCAGAGTGAGTTAACAAAGTAAGAAAAAAAGTAGTGTAATTTTAGAAGTAAAAAAAAGCATAGTTTTTGATATGTTTTGAAGTGAGAAAGAGTAATTTTAATACCAGAGTGAGTTAACAAAGTAAGAAAAAAAGTAGTGTAATTTTAGAAGTAAAAAAAAGCATAGTTTTTGATATGTTTTGAAGTGAGAAAGAGTAATTTTAATACCAGAGTGAGTTAACAAAGTAAGAAAAAAAGTAGTGTAATTTTAGAAGTAAAAAAAAGCATAGTTTTTGATATGTTTTGAAGTGAGAAAGAGTAATTTTAATACCAGAGTGAGTTAGCAAAGTAAGAAAAAAAGTAGTGTAATTTTAGAAGTAAAAAAAAGCATAGTTTTTGATATGTTTTGAAGTGAGAAAGAGTAATTTTAATACCAGAGTGAGTTAACAAAGTAAGAAAAAAAGTAGTGTAATTTTAGAAGTAAAAAAAAGCATAGTTTTTGATATGTTTTGAATTGAGAAAGAGTAATTTTAATACCAGAGTGAGTTAACAAAGTAAGAAAAAAAGTAGTGTAATTTTAGAAGTAAAAAAAAGCATAGTTTTTGATATGTTTTGAAGTGAGAAAGAGTAATTTTAATACCAGAGTGAGTTAGCAAAGTAAGAAAAAAAGTAGTGTAATTTTAGAAGTAAAAAAAAGCATAGTTTTTGATATGTTTTGAAGTGAGAAAGAGTAATTTTAATACCAGAGTGAGTTAACAAAGTAAGAAAAAAAGTAGTGTAATTTTAGAAGTAAAAAAAAGCATAGTTTTTGATATGTTTTGAAGTGAGAAAGAGTAATTTTAATACCAGAGTGAGTTAACAAAGTAAGAAAAAAAGTAGTGTAATTTTAGAAGTAAAAAAAAGCATAGTTTTTGATATGTTTTGAAGTGAGAAAGAGTAATTTTAATACCAGAGTGAGTTAACAAAGTAAGAAAAAAAGTAGTGTAATTTTAGAAGTAAAAAAAAGCATAGTTTTTGATATGTTTTGAAGTGAGAAAGAGTAATTTTAATACCAGAGTGAGTTAGCAAAGTAAGAAAAAAAGTAGTGTAATTTTAGAAGTAAAAAAAAGCATAGTTTTTGATATGTTTTGAAGTGAGAAAGAGTAATTTTAATACCAGAGTGAGTTAACAAAGTAAGAAAAAAAGTAGTGTAATTTTAGAAGTAAAAAAAGCATAGTTTTTGATATGTTTTGAAGTGAGAAAGAGTAATTTTAATACCAGAGTGAGTTAACAAAGTAAGAAAAAAAGTAGTGTAATTTTAGAAGTAAAAAAAAGCATAGTTTTTGATATGTTTTGAAGTGAGAAAGAGTAATTTTAATACCAGAGTGAGTTAACAAAGTAAGAAAAAAAGTAGTGTAATTTTAGAAGTAAAAAAAAGCATAGTTTTTGATATGTTTTGAAGTGAGAAAGAGTAATTTTAATACCAGAGTGAGTTAACAAAGTAAGAAAAAAAGTAGTGTAATTTTAGAAGTAAAAAAAAGCATAGTTTTTGATATGTTTTGAAGTGAGAAAGAGTAATTTTAATACCAGAGTGAGTTAACAAAGTAAGAAAAAAAGTAGTGTAATTTTAGAAGTAAAAAAAAGCATAGTTTTTGATATGTTTTGAAGTGAGAAAGAGTAATTTTAATACCAGAGTGAGTTAACAAAGTAAGAAAAAAAGTAGTGTAATTTTAGAAGTAAAAAAAAGCATAGTTTTTGATATGTTTTGAATTGAGAAAGAGTAATTTTAATACCAGAGTGAGTTAACAAAGTAAGAAAAAAAGTAGTGTAATTTTAGAAGTAAAAAAAAAGCATAGTTTTTGATATGTTTTGAAGTGAGAAAGAGTAATTTTAATACCAGAGTGAGTTAGCAAAGTAAGAAAAAAAGTAGTGTAATTTTAGAAGTAAAAAAAAGCATAGTTTTTGATATGTTTTGAAGTGAGAAAGAGTAATTTTAATACCAGAGTGAGTTAACAAAGTAAGAAAAAAAGTAGTGTAATTTTAGAAGTAAAAAAAAGCATAGTTTTTGATATGTTTTGAAGTGAGAAAGAGTAATTTTAATACCAGAGTGAGTTAACAAAGTAAGAAAAAAAGTAGTGTAATTTTAGAAGTAAAAAAAAGCATAGTTTTTGATATGTTTTGAAGTGAGAAAGAGTAATTTTAATACCAGAGTGAGTTAGCAAAGTAAGAAAAAAAGTAGTGTAATTTTAGAAGTAAAAAAAAGCATAGTTTTTGATATGTTTTGAAGTGAGAAAGAGTAATTTTAATACCAGAGTGAGTTAACAAAGTAAGAAAAAAAGTAGTGTAATTTTAGAAGTAAAAAAAAGCATAGTTTTTGATATGTTTTGAAGTGAGAAAGAGTAATTTTAATACCAGAGTGAGTTAACAAAGTAAGAAAAAAAGTAGTGTAATTTTAGAAGTAAAAAAAAGCATAGTTTTTGATATGTTTTGAAGTGAGAAAGAGTAATTTTAATACCAGAGTGAGTTAACAAAGTAAGAAAAAAAGTAGTGTAATTTTAGAAGTAAAAAAAAGCATAGTTTTTGATATGTTTTGAAGTGAGAAAGAGTAATTTTAATACCAGAGTGAGTTAACAAAGTAAGAAAAAAAGTAGTGTAATTTTAGAAGTAAAAAAAAGCATAGTTTTTGATATGTTTTGAAGTGAGAAAGAGTAATTTTAATACCAGAGTGAGTTAACAAAGTAAGAAAAAAAGTAGTGTAATTTTAGAAGTAAAAAAAAGCATAGTTTTTGATATGTTTTGAAGTGAGAAAGAGTAATTTTAATACCAGAGTGAGTTAGCAAAAGTAAGAAAAAAAGTAGTGTAATTTTAGAAGTAAAAAAAAAGCATAGTTTTTGATATGTTTTGAAGTGAGAAAGAGTAATTTTAATACCAGAGTGAGTTAACAAAGTAAGAAAAAAAGTAGTGTAATTTTAGAAGTAAAAAAAAGCATAGTTTTTGATATGTTTTGAATTGAGAAAGAGTAATTTTAATACCAGAGTGAGTTAACAAAGTAAGAAAAAAAGTAGTGTAGGTTTAGAAGTAAAAAAAAGCATAGTTTTTGATATGTTTTGAAGTGAGAAAGAGTAATTTTAATACCAGAGTGAGTTAGCAAAGTAAGAAAAAAAGTAGTGTAATTTTAGAAGTAAAAAAAAGCATAGTTTTTGATATGTTTTGAAGTGAGAAAGAGTAATTTTAATACCAGAGTGAGTTAACAAAGTAAGAAAAAAAGTAGTGTAATTTTAGAAGTAAAAAAAAGCATAGTTTTTGATATGTTTTGAAGTGAGAAAGAGTAATTTTAATACCAGAGTGAGTTAACAAAGTAAGAAAAAAAGTAGTGTAATTTTAGAAGTAAAAAAAAGCATAGTTTTTGATATGTTTTGAAGTGAGAAAGAGTAATTTTAATACCAGAGTGAGTTAGCAAAGTAAGAAAAAAAGTAGTGTAATTTTAGAAGTAAAAAAAAGCATAGTTTTTGATATGTTTTGAAGTGAGAAAGAGTAATTTTAATACCAGAGTGAGTTAACAAAGTAAGAAAAAAAGTAGTGTAATTTTAGAAGTAAAAAAAAGCATAGTTTTTGATATGTTTTGAAGTGAGAAAGAGTAATTTTAATACCAGAGTGAGTTAACAAAGTAAGAAAAAAAGTAGTGTAATTTTAGAAGTAAAAAAAAGCATAGTTTTTGATATGTTTTGAAGTGAGAAAGAGTAATTTTAATACCAGAGTGAGTTAACAAAGTAAGAAAAAAAGTAGTGTAATTTTAGAAGTAAAAAAAAGCATAGTTTTTGATATGTTTTGAAGTGAGAAAGAGTAATTTTAATACCAGAGTGAGTTAACAAAGTAAGAAAAAAAGTAGTGTAATTTTAGAAGTAAAAAAAAGCATAGTTTTTGATATGTTTTGAAGTGAGAAAGAGTAATTTTAATACCAGAGTGAGTTAACAAAGTAAGAAAAAAAGTAGTGTAATTTTAGAAGTAAAAAAAAGCATAGTTTTTGATATGTTTTGAAGTGAGAAAGAGTAATTTTAATACCAGAGTGAGTTAACAAAGTAAGAAAAAAAGTAGTGTAATTTTAGAAGTAAAAAAAAGCATAGTTTTTGATATGTTTTGAAGTGAGAAAGAGTAATTTTAATACCAGAGTGAGTTAACAAAGTAAGAAAAAAAGTAGTGTAATTTTAGAAGTAAAAAAAAGCATAGTTTTTGATATGTTTTGAAGTGAGAAAGAGTAATTTTAATACCAGAGTGAGTTAACAAAGTAAGAAAAAAAGTAGTGTAATTTTAGAAGTAAAAAAAAGCATAGTTTTTGATATGTTTTGAAGTGAGAAAGAGTAATTTTAATACCAGAGTGAGTTAACAAAGTAAGAAAAAAAGTAGTGTAATTTTAGAAGTAAAAAAAAGCATAGTTTTTGATATGTTTTGAAGTGAGAAAGAGTAATTTTAATACCAGAGTGAGTTAACAAAGTAAGAAAAAAAGTAGTGTAATTTTAGAAGTAAAAAAAAGCATAGTTTTTGATATGTTTTGAAGTGAGAAAGAGTAATTTTAATACCAGAGTGAGTTAACAAAGTAAGAAAAAAAGTAGTGTAATTTTAGAAGTAAAAAAAAGCATAGTTTTTGATATGTTTTGAAGTGAGAAAGAGTAATTTTAATACCAGAGTGAGTTAACAAAGTAAGAAAAAAAGTAGTGTAATTTTAGAAGTAAAAAAAAGCATAGTTTTTGATATGTTTTGAAGTGAGAAAGAGTAATTTTAATACCAGAGTGAGTTAACAAAGTAAGAAAAAAAGTAGTGTAATTTTAGAAGTAAAAAAAAGCATAGTTTTTGATATGTTTTGAATTGAGAAAGAGTAATTTTAATACCAGAGTGAGTTAACAAAGTAAGAAAAAAAGTAGTGTAATTTTAGAAGTAAAAAAAAGCATAGTTTTTGATATGTTTTGAAGTGAGAAAGAGTAATTTTAATACCAGAGTGAGTTAGCAAAGTAAGAAAAAAAGTAGTGTAATTTTAGAAGTAAAAAAAAGCATAGTTTTTGATATGTTTTGAAGTGAGAAAGAGTAATTTTAATACCAGAGTGAGTTAGCAAAGTAAGAAAAAAAGTAGTGTAATTTTAGAAGTAAAAAAAAGCATAGTTTTTGATATGTTTTGAAGTGAGAAAGAGTAATTTTAATACCAGAGTGAGTTAGCAAAGTAAGAAAAAAAGTAGTGTAATTTTAGAAGTAAAAAAAAGCATAGTTTTTGATATGTTTTGAAGTGAGAAAGAGTAATTTTAATACCAGAGTGAGTTAACAAAGTAAGAAAAAAAGTAGTGTAATTTTAGAAGTAAAAAAAAGCATAGTTTTTGATATGTTTTGAAGTGAGAAAGAGTAATTTTAATACCAGAGTGAGTTAACAAAGTAAGAAAAAAAGTAGTGTAATTTTAGAAGTAAAAAAAGCATAGTTTTTGATATGTTTTGAAGTGAGAAAGAGTAATTTTAATACCAGAGTGAGTTAGCAAAGTAAGAAAAAAAGTAGTGTAATTTTAGAAGTAAAAAAAAGCATAGTTTTTGATATGTTTTGAAGTGAGAAAGAGTAATTTTAATACCAGAGTGAGTTAACAAAGTAAGAAAAAAAGTAGTGTAATTTTAGAAGTAAAAAAAAGCATAGTTTTTGATATGTTTTGAATTGAGAAAGAGTAATTTTAATACCAGAGTGAGTTAACAAAGTAAGAAAAAAAGTAGTGTAATTTTAGAAGTAAAAAAAAGCATAGTTTTTGATATGTTTTGAAGTGAGAAAGAGTAATTTTAATACCAGAGTGAGTTAGCAAAGTAAGAAAAAAAGTAGTGTAATTTTAGAAGTAAAAAAAAGCATAGTTTTTGATATGTTTTGAAGTGAGAAAGAGTAATTTTAATACCAGAGTGAGTTAACAAAGTAAGAAAAAAAGTAGTGTAATTTTAGAAGTAAAAAAAAGCATAGTTTTTGATATGTTTTGAAGTGAGAAAGAGTAATTTTAATACCAGAGTGAGTTAACAAAGTAAGAAAAAAAGTAGTGTAATTTTAGAAGTAAAAAAAAGCATAGTTTTTTATATGTTTTGAAGTGAGAAAGAGTAATTTTAATACCAGAGTGAGTTAGCAAAGTAAGAAAAAAAGTAGTGTAATTTTAGAAGTAAAAAAAAGCATAGTTTTTGATATGTTTTGAAGTGAGAAAGAGTAATTTTAATACCAGAGTGAGTTAACAAAGTAAGAAAAAAAGTAGTGTAATTTTAGAAGTAAAAAAAAGCATAGTTTTTGATATTATTTGAAGTGAGAAAGAGTAATTTTAATACCAGAGTGAGTTAACAAAGTAAGAAAAAAAGTAGTGTAATTTTAGAAGTAAAAAAAAGCATAGTTTTTGATATGTTTTGAAGTGAGAAAGAGTAATTTTAATACCAGAGTGAGTTAACAAAGTAAGAAAAAAAGTAGTGTAATTTTAGAAGTAAAAAAAAGCATAGTTTTTGATATGTTTTGAAGTGAGAAAGAGTAATTTTAATACCAGAGTGAGTTAACAAAGTAAGAAAAAAAGTAGTGTAATTTTAGAAGTAAAAAAAAAGCATAGTTTTTGATATGTTTTGAAGTGAGAAAGAGTAATTTTAATACCAGAGTGAGTTAGCAAAGTAAGAAAAAAAGTAGTGTAATTTTAGAAGTAAAAAAAAGCATAGTTTTTGATATGTTTTGAAGTGAGAAAGAGTAATTTTAATACCAGAGTGAGTTAACAAAGTAAGAAAAAAAGTAGTGTAATTTTAGAAGTAAAAAAAAGCATAGTTTTTGATATGTTTTGAAGTGAGAAAGAGTAATTTTAATACCAGAGTGAGTTAACAAAGTAAGAAAAAAAGTAGTGTAATTTTAGAAGTAAAAAAAAGCATAGTTTTTGATATGTTTTGAAGTGAGAAAGAGTAATTTTAATACCAGAGTGAGTTAACAAAGTAAGAAAAAAAGTAGTGTAATTTTAGAAGTAAAAAAAAGCATAGTTTTTGATATGTTTTGAATTGAGAAAGAGTAATTTTAATACCAGAGTGAGTTAACAAAGTAAGAAAAAAAGTAGTGTAATTTTAGAAGTAAAAAAAAGCATAGTTTTTGATATGTTTTGAAGTGAGAAAGAGTAATTTTAATACCAGAGTGAGTTAGCAAAGTAAGAAAAAAAGTAGTGTAATTTTAGAAGTAAAAAAAAGCATAGTTTTTGATATGTTTTGAAGTGAGAAAGAGTAATTTTAATACCAGAGTGAGTTAACAAAGTAAGAAAAAAAGTAGTGTAATTTTAGAAGTAAAAAAAAAGCATAGTTTTTGATATGTTTTGAAGTGAGAAAGAGTAATTTTAATACCAGAGTGAGTTAACAAAGTAAGAAAAAAAGTAGTGTAATTTTAGAAGTAAAAAAAAGCATAGTTTTTGATATGTTTTGAAGTGAGAAAGAGTAATTTTAATACCAGAGTGAGTTAGCAAAGTAAGAAAAAAAGTAGTGTAATTTTAGAAGTAAAAAAAGCATAGTTTTTTGATATGTTTTGAAGTGAGAAAGAGTAATTTTAATACCAGAGTGAGTTAACAAAGTAAGAAAAAAAAGTAGTGTAATTTTAGAAGTAAAAAAAAAGCATAGTTTTTGATATGTTTTGAAGTGAGAAAGAGTAATTTTAATACCAGAGTGAGTTAACAAAGTAAGAAAAAAAGTAGTGTAATTTTAGAAGTAAAAAAAGCATTGTTTTTGATATGTTTTGAAGTGAGAAAGAGTAATTTTAATACCAGAGTGAGTTAACAAAGTAAGAAAAAAGTAGTGTAATTTTAGAAGTAAAAAAAAGCATAGTTTTTGATATGTTTTGAAGTGAGAAAGAGTAATTTTAATACCAGAGTGAGTTAACAAAGTAAGAAAAAAAGTAGTTGTAATTTTAGAAGTAAAAAAAAGCATAGTTTTTGATATGTTTTGAAGTGAGAAAGAGTAATTTTAATACCAGAGTGAGTTAACAAAGTAAGAAAAAAAGTAGTGTAATTTTAGAAGTAAAAAAAGCATAGTTTTGATATGTTTTGAATTGTGAAAGAGTAATTTTAATACCAGAGTGAGTTAACAAAGTAAGAAAAAAGTAGTGTAATTTTAGAAGTAAAAAAAGCATAGTTTTTGATATGTTTTGAAGTGAGAAAGAGTAATTTTAATACCAGAGTGAGTTAGCAAAGTAAGAAAAAAAGTAGTGTAATTTTAGAAGTAAAAAAAAGCATAGTTTTTGATATGTTTTGAAGTGAGAAAGAGTAATTTTAATACCAGAGTGAGTTAACAAAGTAAGAAAAAAGTAGTGTAAATTTTAGAAGTAAAAAAAAGCATAGTTTTTGATATGTTTTGAAGTGAGAAAGAGTAATTTTAATACCAGAGTGAGTTAACAAAGTAAGAAAAAAGTAGTGTAATTTAAGAAGTAAAAAAAAAGCATAGTTTTTTATATGTTTTGAAGTGAGAAAGAGTAATTTTAATACCAGAGTGAGTTAACAAAGTAAGAAAAAAAGTAGTGTAATTTTAGAAGTAAAAAAAAAGCATAGTTTTTGATATGTTTTGAAGTGAGAAAGAGTAATTTTAATACCAGAGTGAGTTAACAAAGTAAGAAAAAAAGTAGTGTAATTTTAGAAGTAAAAAAAAGCATAGTTTTTTATATGTTTTGAAGTGAGAAAGAGTAATTTTAATACCAGAGTGAGTTAACAAAGTAAGAAAAAAAGTAGTGTAATTTTAGAAGTAAAAAAAAAGCATAGTTTTTGATATTATTTGAAGTGAGAAAGAGTAATTTTAATACCAGAGTGAGTTAACAAAGTAAGAAAAAAAGTAGTGTAATTTTAGAAGTAAAAAAAAGCATAGTTTTTGATATGTTTTGAAGTGAGAAAGAGTAATTTTAATACCAGAGTGAGTTAACAAAGTAAGAAAAAAAGTAGTGTAATTTTAGAAGTAAAAAAAAGCATAGTTTTTGATATGTTTTGAAGTGAGAAAGAGTAATTTTAATACCAGAGTGAGTTAACAAAGTAAGAAAAAAAGTAGTGTAATTTTAGAAGTAAAAAAAAGCATAGTTTTTGATATTATTTGAAGTGAGAAAGAGTAATTTTAATACCAGAGTGAGTTAACAAAGTAAGAAAAAAAGTAGTGTAATTTTAGAAGTAAAAAAAAGCATAGTTTTTGATATGTTTTGAAGTGAGAAAGAGTAATTTTAATACCAGAGTGAGTTAACAAAGTAAGAAAAAAAGTAGTGTAATTTTAGAAGTAAAAAAAAGCATAGTTTTTGATATGTTTTGAAGTGAGAAAGAGTAATTTTAATACCAGAGTGAGTTAACAAAGTAAGAAAAAAAGTAGTGTAATTTTAGAAGTAAAAAAAAGCATAGTTTTTGATATTATTTGAAGTGAGAAAGAGTAATTTTAATACCAGAGTGAGTTAACAAAGTAAGAAAAAAAGTAGTGTAATTTTAGAAGTAAAAAAAAGCATAGTTTTTGATATTATTTGAAGTGAGAAAGAGTAATTTTAATACCAGAGTGAGTTAACAAAGTAAGAAAAAAAGTAGTGTAATTTTAGAAGTAAAAAAAAGCATAGTTTTTGATATTATTTGAAGTGAGAAAGAGTAATTTTAATACCAGAGTGAGTTAACAAAGTAAGAAAAAAAGTAGTGTAATTTTAGAAGTAAAAAAAAGCATAGTTTTTGATATTATTTGAAGTGAGAAAGAGTAATTTTAATACCAGAGTGAGTTAACAAAGTAAGAAAAAAAGTAGTGTAATTTTAGAAGTAAAAAAAAGCATAGTTTTTGATATGTTTTGAAGTGAGAAAGAGTAATTTTAATACCAGAGTGAGTTAACAAAGTAAGAAAAAAAGTAGTGTAATTTTAGAAGTAAAAAAAAGCATAGTTTTTGATATGTTTTGAAGTGAGAAAGAGTAATTTTAATACCAGAGTGAGTTAACAAAGTAAGAAAAAAAGTAGTGTAATTTTAGAAGTAAAAAAAAGCATAGTTTTTGATATTATTTGAAGTGAGAAAGAGTAATTTTAATACCAGAGTGAGTTAACAAAGTAAGAAAAAAAGTAGTGTAATTTTAGAAGTAAAAAAAAACATAGTTTTTGATATGTTTTGAAGTGAGAAAGAGTAATTTTAATACCAGAGTGAGTTAACAAAGTAAGAAAAAAAGTAGTGTAATTTTAGAAGTAAAAAAAAGCATAGTTTTTGATATGTTTTGAAGTGAGAAAGAGTAATTTTAATACCAGAGTGAGTTAACAAAGTAAGAAAAAAAGTAGTGTAATTTTAGAAGTAAAAAAAAAGCATAGTTTTTGATATTATTTGAAGTGAGAAAGAGTAATTTTAATACCAGAGTGAGTTAACAAAGTAAGAAAAAAAGTAGTGTAATTTTAGAAGTAAAAAAAAGCATAGTTTTTGATATTTTTGAAGTGAGAAAGAGTAATTTTAATACCAGAGTGAGTTAACAAAGTAAGAAAAAAAGTAGTGTAATTTTAGAAGTAAAAAAAAGCATAGTTTTTGATATGTTTTGAAGTGAGAAAGAGTAATTTTAATACCAGAGTGAGTTAACAAAGTAAGAAAAAAAGTAGTGTAATTTTAGAAGTAAAAAAAAGCATAGTTTTTGATATTATTTGAAGTGAGAAAGAGTAATTTTAATACCAGAGTGAGTTAACAAAGTAAGAAAAAAAGTAGTGTAATTTTAGAAGTAAAAAAAAGCATAGTTTTTGATATGTTTTGAAGTGAGAAAGAGTAATTTTAATACCAGAGTGAGTTAACAAAGTAAGAAAAAAAGTAGTGTAATTTTAGAAGTAAAAAAAAGCATAGTTTTTGATATGTTTTGAAGTGAGAAAGAGTAATTTTAATACCAGAGTGAGTTAACAAAGTAAGAAAAAAAGTAGTGTAATTTTAGAAGTAAAAAAAAGCATAGTTTTTGATATTATTTGAAGTGAGAAAGAGTAATTTTAATACCAGAGTGAGTTAACAAAGTAAGAAAAAAAGTAGTGTAATTTTAGAAGTAAAAAAAAGCATAGTTTTTGATATTATTTGAAGTGAGAAAGAGTAATTTTAATACCAGAGTGAGTTAACAAAGTAAGAAAAAAAGTAGTGTAATTTTAGAAGTAAAAAAAAGCATAGTTTTTGATATTATTTGAAGTGAGAAAGAGTAATTTTAATACCAGAGTGAGTTAACAAAGTAAGAAAAAAAGTAGTGTAATTTTAGAAGTAAAAAAAAGCATAGTTTTTGATATTATTTGAAGTGAGAAAGAGTAATTTTAATACCAGAGTGAGTTAACAAAGTAAGAAAAAAAGTAGTGTAATTTTAGAAGTAAAAAAAAGCATAGTTTTTGATATGTTTTGAAGTGAGAAAGAGTAATTTTAATACCAGAGTGAGTTAACAAAGTAAGAAAAAAAGTAGTGTAATTTTAGAAGTAAAAAAAAGCATAGTTTTTGATATGTTTTGAAGTGAGAAAGAGTAATTTTAATACCAGAGTGAGTTAACAAAGTAAGAAAAAAAGTAGTGTAATTTTAGAAGTAAAAAAAAGCATAGTTTTTGATATTATTTGAAGTGAGAAAGAGTAATTTTAATACCAGAGTGAGTTAACAAAGTAAGAAAAAAAGTAGTGTAATTTTAGAAGTAAAAAAAAGCATAGTTTTTGATATGTTTTGAAGTGAGAAAGAGTAATTTTAATACCAGAGTGAGTTAACAAAGTAAGAAAAAAAGTAGTGTAATTTTAGAAGTAAAAAAAAGCATAGTTTTTGATATGTTTTGAAGTGAGAAAGAGTAATTTTAATACCAGAGTGAGTTAACAAAGTAAGAAAAAAAGTAGTGTAATTTTAGAAGTAAAAAAAAGCATAGTTTTTGATATGTTTTGAAGTGAGAAAGAGTAATTTTAATACCAGAGTGAGTTAGCAAAGTAAGAAAAAAAGTAGTGTAATTTTAGAAGTAAAAAAAAGCATAGTTTTTGATATTATTTGAAGTGAGAAAGAGTAATTTTAATACCAGAGTGAGTTAACAAAGTAAGAAAAAAAGTAGTGTAATTTTAGAAGTAAAAAAAAGCATAGTTTTTGATATGTTTTGAAGTGAGAAAGAGTAATTTTAATACCAGAGTGAGTTAACAAAGTAAGAAAAAAAGTAGTGTAATTTTAGAAGTAAAAAAAAGCATAGTTTTTGATATTATTTGAAGTGAGAAAGAGTAATTTTAATACCAGAGTGAGTTAACAAAGTAAGAAAAAAAGTAGTGTAATTTTAGAAGTAAAAAAAAGCATAGTTTTTGATATGTTTTGAAGTGAGAAAGAGTAATTTTAATACCAGAGTGAGTTAACAAAGTAAGAAAAAAAGTAGTGTAATTTTAGAAGTAAAAAAAAGCATAGTTTTTGATATGTTTTGAAGTGAGAAAGAGTAATTTTAATACCAGAGTGAGTTAACAAAGTAAGAAAAAAAGTAGTGTAATTTTAGAAGTAAAAAAAAGCATAGTTTTTGATATGTTTTGAAGTGAGAAAGAGTAATTTTAATACCAGAGTGAGTTAACAAAGTAAGAAAAAAAGTAGTGTAATTTTAGAAGTAAAAAAAAGCATAGTTTTTGATATGTTTTGAAGTGAGAAAGAGTAATTTTAATACCAGAGTGAGTTAACAAAGTAAGAAAAAAAGTAGTGTAATTTTAGAAGTAAAAAAAAGCATAGTTTTTGATATGTTTTGGAGTGAGAAAGAGTAATTTTAATACCAGAGTGAGTTAACAAAGTAAGAAAAAAAGTAGTGTAATTTTAGAAGTAAAAAAAAGCATAGTTTTTGATATTATTTGAAGTGAGAAAGAGTAATTTTAATACCAGAGTGAGTTAACAAAGTAAGAAAAAAAGTAGTGTAATTTTAGAAGTAAAAAAAAGCATAGTTTTTGATATTATTTGAAGTGAGAAAGAGTAATTTTAATACCAGAGTGAGTTAACAAAGTAAGAAAAAAAGTATTGTAATTTTAGAAGTAAAAAAAAGCATAGTTTTTGATATGTTTTGAAGTGAGAAAGAGTAATTTTAATACCAGAGTGAGTTAACAAAGTAAGAAAAAAAGTAGTGTAATTTTAGAAGTAAAAAAAAGCATAGTTTTTGATATGTTTTGAAGTGAGAAAGAGTAATTTTAATACCAGAGTGAGTTAACAAAGTAAGAAAAAAAGTAGTGTAATTTTAGAAGTAAAAAAAAGCATAGTTTTTGATATGTTTTGAAGTGAGAAAGAGTAATTTTAATACCAGAGTGAGTTAACAAAGTAAGAAAAAAAGTAGTGTAATTTTAGAAGTAAAAAAAAGCATAGTTTTTGATATTATTTGAAGTGAGAAAGAGTAATTTTAATACCAGAGTGAGTTAACAAAGTAAGAAAAAAAGTAGTGTAATTTTAGAAGTAAAAAAAAGCATAGTTTTTGATATGTTTTGAAGTGAGAAAGAGTAATTTTAATACCAGAGTGAGTTAACAAAGTAAGAAAAAAAGTAGTGTAATTTTAGAAGTAAAAAAAAGCATAGTTTTTGATATGTTTTGAAGTGAGAAAGAGTAATTTTAATACCAGAGTGAGTTAACAAAGTAAGAAAAAAAGTAGTGTAATTTTAGAAGTAAAAAAAAGCATAGTTTTTGATATTATTTGAAGTGAGAAAGAGTAATTTTAATACCAGAGTGAGTTAACAAAGTAAGAAAAAAAGTAGTGTAATTTTAGAAGTAAAAAAAAGCATAGTTTTTGATATGTTTTGAAGTGAGAAAGAGTAATTTTAATACCAGAGTGAGTTAACAAAGTAAGAAAAAAAGTAGTGTAATTTTAGAAGTAAAAAAAAGCATAGTTTTTGATATGTTTTGAAGTGAGAAAGAGTAATTTTAATACCAGAGTGAGTTAACAAAGTAAGAAAAAAAGTAGTGTAATTTTAGAAGTAAAAAAAAGCATAGTTTTTGATATTATTTGAAGTGAGAAAGAGTAATTTTAATACCAGAGTGAGTTAACAAAGTAAGAAAAAAAGTAGTGTAATTTTAGAAGTAAAAAAAAGCATAGTTTTTGATATGTTTTGAAGTGAGAAAGAGTAATTTTAATACCAGAGTGAGTTAACAAAGTAAGAAAAAAAGTAGTGTAATTTTAGAAGTAAAAAAAAGCATAGTTTTTGATATGTTTTGAAGTGAGAAAGAGTAATTTTAATACCAGAGTGAGTTAACAAAGTAAGAAAAAAAGTAGTGTAATTTTAGAAGTAAAAAAAAGCATAGTTTTTGATATTATTTGAAGTGAGAAAGAGTAATTTTAATACCAGAGTGAGTTAACAAAGTAAGAAAAAAAGTAGTGTAATTTTAGAAGTAAAAAAAAGCATAGTTTTTGATATTATTTGAAGTGAGAAAGAGTAATTTTAATACCAGAGTGAGTTAACAAAGTAAGAAAAAAAGTAGTGTAATTTTAGAAGTAAAAAAAAGCATAGTTTTTGATATGTTTTGAAGTGAGAAAGAGTAATTTTAATACCAGAGTGAGTTAACAAAGTAAGAAAAAAAGTAGTGTAATTTTAGAAGTAAAAAAAAGCATAGTTTTTGATATTATTTGAAGTGAGAAAGAGTAATTTTAATACCAGAGTGAGTTAACAAAGTAAGAAAAAAAGTAGTGTAATTTTAGAAGTAAAAAAAAGCATAGTTTTTGATATGTTTTGAAGTGAGAAAGAGTAATTTTAATACCAGAGTGAGTTAACAAAGTAAGAAAAAAAGTAGTGTAATTTTAGAAGTAAAAAAAAGCATAGTTTTTGATATGTTTTGAAGTGAGAAAGAGTAATTTTAATACCAGAGTGAGTTAACAAAGTAAGAAAAAAAGTAGTGTAATTTTTAGAAGTAAAAAAAAGCATAGTTTTTGATATGTTTTGAAGTGAGAAAGAGTAATTTTAATACCAGAGTGAGTTAACAAAGTAAGAAAAAAAGTAGTGTAATTTTAGAAGTAAAAAAAAGCATAGTTTTTGATATTATTTGAAGTGAGAAAGAGTAATTTTAATACCAGAGTGAGTTAACAAAGTAAGAAAAAAAGTAGTGTAATTTTAGAAGTAAAAAAAAGCATAGTTTTTGATATTATTTGAAGTGAGAAAGAGTAATTTTAATACCAGAGTGAGTTAACAAAGTAAGAAAAAAAGTAGTGTAATTTTAGAAGTAAAAAAAAGCATAGTTTTTGATATTATTTGAAGTGAGAAAGAGTAATTTTAATACCAGAGTGAGTTAACAAAGTAAGAAAAAAAGTAGTGTAATTTTAGAAGTAAAAAAAAGCATAGTTTTTGATATGTTTTGAAGTGAGAAAGAGTAATTTTAATACCAGAGTGAGTTAACAAAGTAAGAAAAAAAGTAGTGTAATTTTAGAAGTAAAAAAAAGCATAGTTTTTGATATGTTTTGAAGTGAGAAAGAGTAATTTTAATACCAGAGTGAGTTAACAAAGTAAGAAAAAAAGTAGTGTAATTTTAGAAGTAAAAAAAAGCATAGTTTTTGATATGTTTTGAAGTGAGAAAGAGTAATTTTAATACCAGAGTGAGTTAACAAAGTAAGAAAAAAAGTAGTGTAATTTTAGAAGTAAAAAAAAGCATAGTTTTTGATATTATTTGAAGTGAGAAAGAGTAATTTTAATACCAGAGTGAGTTAACAAAGTAAGAAAAAAAGTAGTGTAATTTTAGAAGTAAAAAAAAGCATAGTTTTTGATATGTTTTGAAGTGAGAAAGAGTAATTTTAATACCAGAGTGAGTTAACAAAGTAAGAAAAAAAGTAGTGTAATTTTAGAAGTAAAAAAAAGCATAGTTTTTGATATGTTTTGAAGTGAGAAAGAGTAATTTTAATACCAGAGTGAGTTAACAAAGTAAGAAAAAAAGTAGTGTAATTTTAGAAGTAAAAAAAAGCATAGTTTTTGATATTATTTGAAGTGAGAAAGAGTAATTTTAATACCAGAGTGAGTTAACAAAGTAAGAAAAAAAGTAGTGTAATTTTAGAAGTAAAAAAAAGCATAGTTTTTGATATGTTTTGAAGTGAGAAAGAGTAATTTTAATACCAGAGTGAGTTAACAAAGTAAGAAAAAAAGTAGTGTAATTTTAGAAGTAAAAAAAAGCATAGTTTTTGATATGTTTTGAAGTGAGAAAGAGTAATTTTAATACCAGAGTGAGTTAACAAAGTAAGAAAAAAAGTAGTGTAATTTTAGAAGTAAAAAAAAGCATAGTTTTTGATATTATTTGAAGTGAGAAAGAGTAATTTTAATACCAGAGTGAGTTAACAAAGTAAGAAAAAAAGTAGTGTAATTTTAGAAGTAAAAAAAAGCATAGTTTTTGATATTATTTGAAGTGAGAAAGAGTAATTTTAATACCAGAGTGAGTTAACAAAGTAAGAAAAAAAGTAGTGTAATTTTAGAAGTAAAAAAAAGCATAGTTTTTGATATGTTTTGAAGTGAGAAAGAGTAATTTTAATACCAGAGTGAGTTAACAAAGTAAGAAAAAAAGTAGTGTAATTTTAGAAGTAAAAAAAAGCATAGTTTTTGATATTATTTGAAGTGAGAAAGAGTAATTTTAATACCAGAGTGAGTTAACAAAGTAAGAAAAAAAGTAGTGTAATTTTAGAAGTAAAAAAAAGCATAGTTTTTGATATGTTTTGAAGTGAGAAAGAGTAATTTTAATACCAGAGTGAGTTAACAAAGTAAGAAAAAAAGTAGTGTAATTTTAGAAGTAAAAAAAAAGCATAGTTTTTGATATGTTTTGAAGTGAGAAAGAGTAATTTTAATACCAGAGTGAGTTAACAAAGTAAGAAAAAAAGTAGTGTAATTTTAGAAGTAAAAAAAAGCATAGTTTTTGATATTATTTGAAGTGAGAAAGAGTAATTTTAATACCAGAGTGAGTTAACAAAGTAAGAAAAAAAGTAGTGTAATTTTAGAAGTAAAAAAAAGCATAGTTTTTGATATTATTTGAAGTGAGAAAGAGTAATTTTAATACCAGAGTGAGTTAACAAAGTAAGAAAAAAAGTAGTGTAATTTTAGAAGTAAAAAAAAGCATAGTTTTTGATATTATTTGAAGTGAGAAAGAGTAATTTTAATACCAGAGTGAGTTAACAAAGTAAGAAAAAAAGTAGTGTAATTTTAGAAGTAAAAAAAAGCATAGTTTTTGATATTATTTGAAGTGAGAAAGAGTAATTTTAATACCAGAGTGAGTTAACAAAGTAAGAAAAAAAGTAGTGTAATTTTAGAAGTAAAAAAAAGCATAGTTTTTGATATGTTTTGGAGTGAGAAAGAGTAATTTTAATACCAGAGTGAGTTAACAAAGTAAGAAAAAAAGTAGTGTAATTTTAGAAGTAAAAAAAAGCATAGTTTTTGATATGTTTTGAAGTGAGAAAGAGTAATTTTAATACCAGAGTGAGTTAACAAAGTAAGAAAAAAAGTAGTGTAATTTTAGAAGTAAAAAAAAGCATAGTTTTTGATATGTATTTGAAGTGAGAAAGAGTAATTTTAATACCAGAGTGAGTTAACAAAGTAAGAAAAAAAGTAGTGTAATTTTAGAAGTAAAAAAAAGCATAGTTTTTGATATTATTTGAAGTGAGAAAGAGTAATTTTAATACCAGAGTGAGTTAACAAAGTAAGAAAAAAAGTAGTGTAATTTTAGAAGTAAAAAAAAGCATAGTTTTTGATATTATTTGAAGTGAGAAAGAGTAATTTTAATACCAGAGTGAGTTAACAAAGTAAGAAAAAAAGTAGTGTAATTTTAGAAGTAAAAAAAAGCATAGTTTTTGATATGTTTTGAAGTGAGAAAGAGTAATTTTAATACCAGAGTGAGTTAACAAAGTAAGAAAAAAAGTAGTGTAATTTTAGAAGTAAAAAAAAGCATAGTTTTTGATATGTTTTGAAGTGAGAAAGAGTAATTTTAATACCAGAGTGAGTTAACAAAGTAAGAAAAAAAGTAGTGTAATTTTAGAAGTAAAAAAAAGCATAGTTTTTGATATGTTTTGAAGTGAGAAAGAGTAATTTTAATACCAGAGTGAGTTAACAAAGTAAGAAAAAAAGTAGTGTAATTTTAGAAGTAAAAAAAAGCATAGTTTTTGATATTATTTGAAGTGAGAAAGAGTAATTTTAATACCAGAGTGAGTTAACAAAGTAAGAAAAAAAAGTAAGAAAAAAAGTAGTGTAATTTTAGAAGTAAAAAAAGTGAGCATAGTTTTATTTGAAGTGATATGCATAGTTTTTGATATTATTTGAAGTGAGAAAGAGTAATTTTAATACCAGAGTGAGTTAACAAAGTAAGAAAAAAAGTAGTGTAATTTTAGAAGTAAAAAAAAGCATAGTTTTTGATATGTTTTGAAGTGAGAAAGAGTAATTTTAATACCAGAGTGAGTTAACAAAGTAAGAAAAAAAGTAGTGTAATTTTAGAAGTAAAAAAAAGCATAGTTTTTGATATGTTTTGAAGTGAGAAAGAGTAATTTTAATACCAGAGTGAGTTAACAAAGTAAGAAAAAAAGTAGTGTAATTTTAGAAGTAAAAAAAAGCATAGTTTTTGATATTATTTGAAGTGAGAAAGAGTAATTTTAATACCAGAGTGAGTTAACAAAGTAAGAAAAAAAGTAGTGTAATTTTAGAAGTAAAAAAAAGCATAGTTTTTGATATGTTTTGAAGTGAGAAAGAGTAATTTTAATACCAGAGTGAGTTAACAAAGTAAGAAAAAAAGTAGTGTAATTTTAGAAGTAAAAAAAAGCATAGTTTTTGATATTATTTGAAGTGAGAAAGAGTAATTTTAATACCAGAGTGAGTTAACAAAGTAAGAAAAAAAGTAGTGTAATTTTAGAAGTAAAAAAAAGCATAGTTTTTGATATGTTTTGAAGTGAGAAAGAGTAATTTTAATACCAGAGTGAGTTAACAAAGTAAGAAAAAAAGTAGTGTAATTTTAGAAGTAAAAAAAAGCATAGTTTTTGATATGTTTTGAAGTGAGAAAGAGTAATTTTAATACCAGAGTGAGTTAACAAAGTAAGAAAAAAAGTAGTGTAATTTTAGAAGTAAAAAAAAGCATAGTTTTTGATATTATTTGAAGTGAGAAAGAGTAATTTTAATACCAGAGTGAGTTAACAAAGTAAGAAAAAAAGTAGTGTAATTTTAGAAGTAAAAAAAAGCATAGTTTTTGATATGTTTTGAAGTGAGAAAGAGTAATTTTAATACCAGAGTGAGTTAACAAAGTAAGAAAAAAAGTAGTGTAATTTTAGAAGTAAAAAAAAGCATAGTTTTTGATATGTTTTGAAGTGAGAAAGAGTAATTTTAATACCAGAGTGAGTTAACAAAGTAAGAAAAAAAGTAGTGTAATTTTAGAAGTAAAAAAAAGCATAGTTTTTGATATTATTTGAAGTGAGAAAGAGTAATTTTAATACCAGAGTGAGTTAACAAAGTAAGAAAAAAAGTAGTGTAATTTTAGAAGTAAAAAAAAGCATAGTTTTTGATATGTTTTGAAGTGAGAAAGAGTAATTTTAATACCAGAGTGAGTTAACAAAGTAAGAAAAAAAGTAGTGTAATTTTAGAAGTAAAAAAAAGCATAGTTTTTGATATGTTTTGAAGTGAGAAAGAGTAATTTTAATACCAGAGTGAGTTAACAAAGTAAGAAAAAAAGTAGTGTAATTTTAGAAGTAAAAAAAAGCATAGTTTTTGATATGTTTTGAAGTGAGAAAGAGTAATTTTAATACCAGAGTGAGTTAACAAAGTAAGAGTAGTGTAATTTTAGAAGTAGCATAGTTTTTGATATGTTTTGAAGTGAGAAAGAGTAATTTTAATACCAGAGTGAGTTAACAAAGTAAGAAAAAAAGTAGTGTAATTTTAGAAGTAAAAAAAAGCATATGATATTTTTGAAGTGAGAAAGAGTAATTTTAATACCAGAGTGAGTTAACAAAGTAAGAAAAAAAGTAGTGTAATTTTAGAAGTAAAAAAAAGCATAGTTTTTGATATTATTTGAAGTGAGAAAGAGTAATTTTAATACCAGAGTGAGTTAACAAAGTAAGAAAAAAAGTAGTGTAATTTTAGAAGTAAAAAAAAGCATAGTTTTTGATATGTTTTGAAGTGAGAAAGAGTAATTTTAATACCAGAGTGAGTTAACAAAGTAAGAAAAAAAGTAGTGTAATTTTAGAAGTAAAAAAAAGCATAGTTTTTGATATGTTTTGAAGTGAGAAAGAGTAATTTTAATACCAGAGTGAGTTAACAAAGTAAGAAAAAAAGTAGTGTAATTTTAGAAGTAAAAAAAAGCATAGTTTTTGATATGTTTTGAAGTGAGAAAGAGTAATTTTAATACCAGAGTGAGTTAACAAAGTAAGAAAAAAAGTAGTGTAATTTTAGAAGTAAAAAAAAGCATAGTTTTTGATATTATTTGAAGTGAGAAAGAGTAATTTTAATACCAGAGTGAGTTAACAAAGTAAGAAAAAAAGTAGTGTAATTTTAGAAGTAAAAAAAAGCATAGTTTTTGATATTATTTGAAGTGAGAAAGAGTAATTTTAATACCAGAGTGAGTTAACAAAGTAAGAAAAAAAGTAGTGTAATTTTAGAAGTAAAAAAAAGCATAGTTTTTGATATTATTTGAAGTGAGAAAGAGTAATTTTAATACCAGAGTGAGTTAACAAAGTAAGAAAAAAAGTAGTGTAATTTTAGAAGTAAAAAAAAGCATAGTTTTTGATATGTTTTGAAGTGAGAAAGAGTAATTTTAATACCAGAGTGAGTTAACAAAGTAAGAAAAAAAGTAGTGTAATTTTAGAAGTAAAAAAAAGCATAGTTTTTGATATGTTTTGAAGTGAGAAAGAGTAATTTTAATACCAGAGTGAGTTAACAAAGTAAGAAAAAAAGTAGTGTAATTTTAGAAGTAAAAAAAAGCATAGTTTTTGATATGTTTTGAAGTGAGAAAGAGTAATTTTAATACCAGAGTGAGTTAACAAAGTAAGAAAAAAAGTAGTGTAATTTTAGAAGTAAAAAAAAGCATAGTTTTTGATATGTTTTGAAGTGAGAAAGAGTAATTTTAATACCAGAGTGAGTTAACAAAGTAAGAAAAAAAGTAGTGTAATTTTAGAAGTAAAAAAAAGCATAGTTTTTGATATGTTTTGAAGTGAGAAAGAGTAATTTTAATACCAGAGTGAGTTAACAAAGTAAGAAAAAAAGTAGTGTAATTTTAGAAGTAAAAAAAAGCATAGTTTTTGATATGTTTTGGAAGTGAGAAAGAGTAATTTTAATACCAGAGTGAGTTAACAAAGTAAGAAAAAAAGTAGTGTAATTTTAGAAGTAAAAAAAAGCATAGTTTTTGATATGTTTTGAAGTGAGAAAGAGTAATTTTAATACCAGAGTGAGTTAACAAAGTAAGAAAAAAAGTAGTGTAATTTTAGAAGTAAAAAAAAGCATAGTTTTTGATATGTTTTGAAGTGAGAAAGAGTAATTTTAATACCAGAGTGAGTTAACAAAGTAAGAAAAAAAGTAGTGTAATTTTAGAAGTAAAAAAAAGCATAGTTTTTGATATTATTTGAAGTGAGAAAGAGTAATTTTAATACCAGAGTGAGTTAACAAAGTAAGAAAAAAAGTAGTGTAATTTTAGAAGTAAAAAAAAGCATAGTTTTTGATATGTTTTGAAGTGAGAAAGAGTAATTTTAATACCAGAGTGAGTTAACAAAGTAAGAAAAAAAGTAGTGTAATTTTAGAAGTAAAAAAAAGCATAGTTTTTGATATGTTTTGAAGTGAGAAAGAGTAATTTTAATACCAGAGTGAGTTAACAAAGTAAGAAAAAAGTAGTGTAATTTTAGAAGTAAAAAAAAGCATAGTTTTTGATATTATTTGAAGTGAGAAAGAGTAATTTTAATACCAGAGTGAGTTAACAAAGTAAGAAAAAAAGTAGTGTAATTTTAGAAGTAAAAAAAAGCATAGTTTTTGATATTATTTGAAGTGAGAAAGAGTAATTTTAATACCAGAGTGAGTTAACAAAGTAAGAAAAAAAGTAGTGTAATTTTAGAAGTAAAAAAAAGCATAGTTTTTGATATGTTTTGAAGTGAGAAAGAGTAATTTTAATACCAGAGTGAGTTAACAAAGTAAGAAAAAAAGTAGTGTAATTTTAGAAGTAAAAAAAAGCATAGTTTTTGATATGTTTTGAAGTGAGAAAGAGTAATTTTAATACCAGAGTGAGTTAACAAAGTAAGAAAAAAAGTAGTGTAATTTTAGAAGTAAAAAAAAGCATAGTTTTTGATATTATTTGAAGTGAGAAAGAGTAATTTTAATACCAGAGTGAGTTAACAAAGTAAGAAAAAAAGTAGTGTAATTTTAGAAGTAAAAAAAAGCATAGTTTTTGATATGTTTTGAAGTGAGAAAGAGTAATTTTAATACCAGAGTGAGTTAACAAAGTAAGAAAAAAAGTAGTGTAATTTTAGAAGTAAAAAAAAGCATAGTTTTTGATATGTTTTGAAGTGAGAAAGAGTAATTTTAATACCAGAGTGAGTTAACAAAGTAAGAAAAAAAGTAGTGTAATTTTAGAAGTAAAAAAAAGCATAGTTTTTGATATTATTTGAAGTGAGAAAGAGTAATTTTAATACCAGAGTGAGTTAACAAAGTAAGAAAAAAAGTAGTGTAATTTTAGAAGTAAAAAAAAGCATAGTTTTTGATATTATTTGAAGTGAGAAAGAGTAATTTTAATACCAGAGTGAGTTAACAAAGTAAGAAAAAAAGTAGTGTAATTTTAGAAGTAAAAAAAAGCATAGTTTTTGATATTATTTGAAGTGAGAAAGAGTAATTTTAATACCAGAGTGAGTTAACAAAGTAAGAAAAAAAGTAGTGTAATTTTAGAAGTAAAAAAAAGCATAGTTTTTGATATTATTTGAAGTGAGAAAGAGTAATTTTAATACCAGAGTGAGTTAACAAAGTAAGAAAAAAAGTAGTGTAATTTTAGAAGTAAAAAAAAGCATAGTTTTTGATATGTTTTGAAGTGAGAAAGAGTAATTTTAATACCAGAGTGAGTTAACAAAGTAAGAAAAAAAGTAGTGTAATTTTAGAAGTAAAAAAAAGCATAGTTTTTGATATGTTTTGAAGTGAGAAAGAGTAATTTTAATACCAGAGTGAGTTAACAAAGTAAGAAAAAAAGTAGTGTAATTTTAGAAGTAAAAAAAAGCATAGTTTTTGATATTATTTGAAGTGAGAAAGAGTAATTTTAATACCAGAGTGAGTTAACAAAGTAAGAAAAAAAGTAGTGTAATTTTAGAAGTAAAAAAAAGCATAGTTTTTGATATGTTTTGAAGTGAGAAAGAGTAATTTTAATACCAGAGTGAGTTAACAAAGTAAGAAAAAAAGTAGTGTAATTTTAGAAGTAAAAAAAAGCATAGTTTTTGATATGTTTTGAAGTGAGAAAGAGTAATTTTAATACCAGAGTGAGTTAACAAAGTAAGAAAAAAAGTAGTGTAATTTTAGAAGTAAAAAAAAGCATAGTTTTTGATATTATTTGAAGTGAGAAAGAGTAATTTTAATACCAGAGTGAGTTAACAAAGTAAGAAAAAAAGTAGTGTAATTTTAGAAGTAAAAAAAAGCATAGTTTTTGATATTATTTGAAGTGAGAAAGAGTAATTTTAATACCAGAGTGAGTTAACAAAGTAAGAAAAAAAGTAGTGTAATTTTAGAAGTAAAAAAAAGCATAGTTTTTGATATGTTTTGAAGTGAGAAAGAGTAATTTTAATACCAGAGTGAGTTAACAAAGTAAGAAAAAAAGTAGTGTAATTTTAGAAGTAAAAAAAAGCATAGTTTTTGATATTATTTGAAGTGAGAAAGAGTAATTTTAATACCAGAGTGAGTTAACAAAGTAAGAAAAAAAGTAGTGTAATTTTAGAAGTAAAAAAAAGCATAGTTTTTGATATGTTTTGAAGTGAGAAAGAGTAATTTTAATACCAGAGTGAGTTAACAAAGTAAGAAAAAAAGTAGTGTAATTTTAGAAGTAAAAAAAAGCATAGTTTTTGATATGTTTTGAAGTGAGAAAGAGTAATTTTAATACCAGAGTGAGTTAACAAAGTAAGAAAAAAAGTAGTGTAATTTTAGAAGTAAAAAAAAGCATAGTTTTTGATATGTTTTGAAGTGAGAAAGAGTAATTTTAATACCAGAGTGAGTTAGCAAAGTAAGAAAAAAAGTAGTGTAATTTTAGAAGTAAAAAAAAGCATAGTTTT
>CAMPDV010004948.1:0-26620 GCA_946699065.1 Loxodes magnus
GCATATCTTGACTAACCGAATACAGATTCGTAATTATTTATATAAATATTAACATTTTGGATATTATAACTTATATTTTAGTGCTTGCTACGAAAAACTTATCATTAGATATTCCTTTTCTAACTTTACTTCTTCACTTTTCTAAATACTTATTACTTCTCAAAGCATACTTCTTAAAACTGAAATTCTATCTTCTTTCTTACTTTACTTCTTCACTTTTCTATAGGCTAACTTTCATCTACAAGCATATCTTGACTAACCGAATACAGATTCGTAATTATTATATAAATATTAACATTTTGGATATTATAACTTATATTTTAGTGCTTGCTACGAAAACTTATCATTAGATATCTTTTCTAACTTTACTTCTTCACTTTTCTAAATACTTATTACTTCTCAAAGCATACTTCTTAAAACTGAAATTCTATCTTCTTTCTTACTTTACTTCTTCACTTTTCTATAGGCTAACTTTCATCTACAAGCATATCTTGACTAACCGAATACAGATTCGTAATTATTATATAAATATTAACATTGTGGATATTATAACTTATATTTTAGTGGCTTGCTACGAAAACTTATCATTAGATATTCTTTTCTAACTTTACTTCTTCACTTTTCTAAATACTTATTACTTCTCAAAGCATACTTCTTAAAACTGAAATTCTATCTTCTTTCTTACTTTACTTCTTCACTTTTCTATAGGCTAACTTTCATCTACAAGCAATATCTTGACTAACCGAATACAGATTCGTAATTATTATATAAATATTAACATTTTGGATATTATAACTTATATTTTAGTGCTTGCTACGAAAACTTATCATTAGATATTCTTTTCTTACTTTACTTCTTCACTTTTCTATAGGCTAACTTTCATCTACAAGCATATCATGACTAACCGAATACAGATTCGTAATTATTATATAAATATTAACATTTTGGATATTATAACTTATATTTTAGTGCTTGCTACGAAAACTTATCATTAGATATTCTTTTCTAACTTTACTTCTTCACTTTCTAAATACTTATTACTTCTCAAAGCATACTTCTTAAAACTGAAATTCTATCTTCTTTCTTACTTACTTCTTCACTTTTCTATAGGCTAACTTTCATCTACAAGCATATCTTGACTAACCGAATACAGATTCGTAATTATTATATAAATATTAACATTTTGGATATTATAACTTATATTTTAGTGCTTGCTACGAAAACTTATCATTAGATATTCTTTTCTTACTTTACTTCTTCACTTTTCTATAGGCTAACTTTCATCTACAAGCATATCATGACTAACCGAATACAGATTCGTAATTATTATATAAATATTAACATTTTGGATATTATAACTTATATTTTAGTGCTTGCTACGAAAAACTTATCATTAGATATTCTTTTCTAACTTTACTTCTTCACTTTTCTAAATACTTATTACTTCTCAAAGCATACTTCTTAAAACTGAAATTCTATCTTCTTTCTTACTTTACTTCTTCACTTTTCTATAGGCTAACTTTCATCTACAAGCATATCTTGACTAACCGAATACAGATTCGTAATTATTATATAAATATTAACATTTTGGATATTATAACTTATATTTTAGTGCTTGCTACGAAAACTTATCATTAGATATTCTTTTCTTACTTACTTCTTCACTTTTCTATAGGCTAACTTTCATCTACAAGCATATCATGACTAACCGAATACAGATTCGTAATTATTATATAAATATTAACATTTTGGATATTATAACTTATATTTTAGTGCTTGCTACGAAAACTTATCATTAGATATTCTTTTCTAACTTTACTTCTTCACTTTTCTAAATACTTATTACTTCTCAAAGCATACTTCTTAAAACTGAAATTCTATCTTCTTTCTTACTTTACTTCTTCACTTTTCTATAGGCTAACTTTCATCTACAAGCATATCTTGACTAACCGAATACAGATTCGTAATTATTATATAAATATTAACATTTTGGATATTATAACTTATATTTTAGTGCTTGCTACGAAAACTTATCATTAGATATTCTTTTCTTACTTTACTTCTTCACTTTTCTATAGGCTAACTTTCATCTACAAGCATATCTTGACTAACCGAATACAGATTCGTAATTATTATATAAATATTAACATTTTGGATATTATAACTTATATTTTAGTGCTTGCTACGAAAACTTATCATTAGATATTCTTTTCTAACTTTACTTCTTCACTTTTCTAAATACTTATTACTTCTCAAAGCATACTTCTTAAAACTGAAATTCTATCTTCTTTCTTACTTTACTTCTTCACTTTTCTATAGGCTAACTTTCATCTACAAGCATATCTTGACTAACCGAATACAGATTCGTAATTATTATATAAATATTAACATTTTGGATATTATAACTTATATTTTAGTGCTTGCTACGAAAACTTATCATTAGATATTCTTTTCTAACTTTACTTCTTCACTTTTCTAAATACTTATTACTTCTCAAAGCATACTTCTTAAAACTGAAATTCTATCTTCTTTCTTACTTTACTTCTTCACTTTTCTATAGGCTAACTTTCATCTACAAGCATATCTTGACTAACCGAATACAGATTCGTAATTATTATATAAATATTAACATTTTGGATATTATAACTTATATTTTAGTGCTTGCTACGAAAACTTATCATTAGATATTCTTTTCTTACTTTACTTCTTCACTTTTCTATAGGCTAACTTTCATCTACAAGCATATCATGACTAACCGAATACAGATTCGTAATTATTATATAAATATTAACATTTTGGATATTATAACTTATATTTTAGTGCTTGCTACGAAAACTTATCATTAGATATTCTTTTCTAACTTTACTTCTTCACTTTTCTAAATACTTATTACTTCTCAAAGCATACTTCTTAAAACTGAAATTCTATCTTCTTTCTTACTTTACTTCTTCACTTTTCTATAGGCTAACTTTCATCTACAAGCATATCTTGACTAACCGAATACAGATTCGTAATTATTATATAAATATTAACATTTTGGATATTATAACTTATATTTTAGTGCTTGCTACGAAAACTTATCATTAGATATTCTTTTCTAACTTTACTTCTTCACTTTTCTAAATACTTATTACTTCTCAAAGCATACTTCTTAAAACTGAAATTCTATCTTCTTTCTTACTTTACTTCTTCACTTTTCTATAGGCTAACTTTCATCTACAAGCATATCTTGACTAACCGAATACAGATTCGTAATTATTATATAAATATTAACATTTTGGATATTATAACTTATATTTAGTGCTTGCTACGAAAACTTATCATTAGATATTCTTTTCTAACTTTACTTCTTCACTTTTCTAAATACTTATTACTTCTCAAAGCATACTTCTTAAAACTGAAATTCTATCTTCTTTCTTACTTTACTTCTTCACTTTTCTATAGGCTAACTTTCATCTACAAGCATATCTTGACTAACCGAATACAGATTCGTAATTATTATATAAATATTAACATTTTGGATATTATAACTTATATTTTAGTGCTTGCTACGAAAACTTATCATTAGATATTCTTTTCTAACTTTACTTCTTCACTTTTCTAAATACTTTATTACTTCTCAAAGCATACTTCTTAAAACTGAAATTCTATCTTCTTTCTTACTTTACTTCTTCACTTTTCTATAGGCTAACTTTCATCTACAAGCATATCTTGACTAACCGAATACAGATTCGTAATTATTATATAAATATTAACATTTTGGATATTATAACTTATATTTTAGTGCTTGCTACGAAAACTTATCATTAGATATTCTTTTCTAACTTTACTTCTTCACTTTTCTAAATACTTATTACTTCTCAAAGCATACTTCTTAAAACTGAAATTCTATCTTCTTTCTTACTTTACTTCTTCACTTTTCTATAGGCTAACTTTCATCTACAAGCATATCTTGACTAACCGAATACAGATTCGTAATTATTATATAAATATTAACATTTTGGATATTATAACTTATATTTTAGTGCTTGCTACGAAAACTTATCATTAGATATTCTTTTCTAACTTTACTTCTTCACTTTTCTAAATACTTATTACTTCTCAAAGCATACTTCTTAAAACTGAAATTCTATCTTCTTTC
Organism: Loxodes magnus; assembly: GCA_946699065.1. Lineage (NCBI taxonomy): Eukaryota > Ciliophora > Karyorelictea > Loxodida > Loxodidae > Loxodes > Loxodes magnus. The sequence continues at coordinate 4,142 of CAMPDV010004948.1, forward strand.
TTACTTTACTTCTTCACTTTTCTATAGGCTAACTTTCATCTACAAGCATATCTTGACTAACCGAATACAGATTCGTAATTATTATATAAATATTAACATTTTGGATATTATAACTTATATTTTAGTGCTTGCTACGAAAACTTATCATTAGATATTCTTTTCTTACTTTACTTCTTCACTTTTCTATAGGCTAACTTTCATCTACAAGCATATCTTGACTAACCGAATACAGATTCGTAATTATTATATAAATATTAACATTTTGGATATTATAACTTATATTTTAGTGCTTGCTACGAAAACTTATCATTAGATATTCTTTTCTTACTTTACTTCTTCACTTTTCTATAGGCTAACTTTCATCTACAAGCATATCTTGACTAACCGAATACAGATTCGTAATTATTATATAAATATTAACATTTTGGATATTATAACTTATATTTTAGTGCTTGCTACGAAAACTTATCATTAGATATTCTTTTCTTACTTTACTTCTTCACTTTTCTATAGGCTAACTTTCATCTACAAGCATATCATGACTAACCGAATACAGATTCGTAATTATTATATAAATATTAACATTTTGGATATTATAACTTATATTTTAGTGCTTGCTACGAAAACTTATCATTAGATATTCTTTTCTAACTTTACTTCTTCACTTTTCTAAATACTTATTACTTCTCAAAGCATACTTCTTAAAACTGAAATTCTATCTTCTTTCTTACTTTACTTCTTCACTTTTCTATAGGCTAACTTTCATCTACAAGCATATCTTGACTAACCGAATACAGATTCGTAATTATTATATAAATATTAACATTTTGGATATTATAACTTATATTTTAGTGCTTGCTACGAAAACTTATCATTAGATATTCTTTTCTAACTTTACTTCTTCACTTTTCTAAATACTTATTACTTCTCAAAGCATACTTCTTAAAACTGAAATTCTATCTTCTTTCTTACTTTACTTCTTCACTTTTCTATAGGCTAACTTTCATCTACAAGCATATCTTGACTAACCGAATACAGATTCGTAATTATTATATAAATATTAACATTTTGGATATTATAACTTATATTTTAGTGCTTGCTACGAAAACTTATCATTAGATATTCTTTTCTAACTTTACTTCTTCACTTTTCTAAATACTTATTACTTCTCAAAGCATACTTCTTAAAACTGAAATTCTATCTTCTTTCTTACTTTACTTCTTCACTTTTCTATAGGCTAACTTTCATCTACAAGCATATCTTGACTAACCGAATACAGATTCGTAATTATTATATAAATATTAACATTTTGGATATTATAACTTATATTTTAGTGCTTGCTACGAAAACTTATCATTAGATATTCTTTTCTTACTTTACTTCTTCACTTTTCTATAGGCTAACTTTCATCTACAAGCATATCATGACTAACCGAATACAGATTCGTAATTATTATATAAATATTAACATTTTGGATATTATAACTTATATTTTAGTGCTTGCTACGAAAACTTATCATTAGATATTCTTTTCTAACTTTACTTCTTCACTTTTCTAAATACTTATTACTTCTCAAAGCATACTTCTTAAAACTGAAATTCTATCTTCTTTCTTACTTTACTTCTTCACTTTTCTATAGGCTAACTTTCATCTACAAGCATATCTTGACTAACCGAATACAGATTCGTAATTATTATATAAATATTAACATTTTGGATATTATAACTTATATTTAGTGCTTGCTACGAAAACTTATCATTAGATATTCTTTTCTTACTTTACTTCTTCACTTTTCTATAGGCTAACTTTCATCTACAAGCATATCATGACTAACCGAATACAGATTCGTAATTATTATATAAATATTAACATTTTGGATATTATAACTTATATTTTAGTGCTTGCTACGAAAACTTATCATTAGATATTCTTTTCTAACTTTACTTCTTCACTTTTCTAAATACTTATTACTTCTCAAAGCATACTTCTTAAAACTGAAATTCTATCTTCTTTCTTACTTTACTTCTTCACTTTTCTATAGGCTAACTTTCATCTACAAGCATATCTTGACTAACCGAATACAGATTCGTAATTATTATATAAATATTAACATTTTGGATATTATAACTTATATTTTAGTGCTTGCTACGAAAACTTATCATTAGATATTCTTTTCTTACTTTACTTCTTCACTTTTCTATAGGCTAACTTTCATCTACAAGCATATCATGACTAACCGAATACAGATTCGTAATTATTATATAAATATTAACATTTTGGATATTATAACTTATATTTTAGTGCTTGCTACGAAAACTTATCATTAGATATTCTTTTCTAACTTTACTTCTTCACTTTTCTAAATACTTATTACTTCTCAAAGCATACTTCTTAAAACTGAAATTCTATCTTCTTTCTTACTTTACTTCTTCACTTTTCTATAGGCTAACTTTCATCTACAAGCATATCTTGACTAACCGAATACAGATTCGTAATTATTATATAAATATTAACATTTTGGATATTATAACTTATATTTTAGTGCTTGCTACGAAAACTTATCATTAGATATTCTTTTCTTACTTTACTTCTTCACTTTTTCTATAGGCTAACTTTCATCTACAAGCATATCATGACTAACCGAATACAGATTCGTAATTATTATATAAATATTAACATTTTGGATATTATAACTTATATTTTAGTGCTTGCTACGAAAACTTATCATTAGATATTCTTTTCTAACTTTACTTCTTCACTTTTCTAAATACTTATTACTTCTCAAAGCATACTTCTTAAAACTGAAATTCTATCTTCTTTCTTACTTTACTTCTTCACTTTTCTATAGGCTAACTTTCATCTACAAGCATATCTTGACTAACCGAATACAGATTCGTAATTATTATATAAATATTAACATTTTGGATATTATAACTTATATTTTAGTGCTTGCTACGAAAACTTATCATTAGATATTCTTTTCTTACTTTACTTCTTCACTTTTCTATAGGCTAACTTTCATCTACAAGCATATCTTGACTAACCGAATACAGATTCGTAATTATTATATAAATATTAACATTTTGGATATTATAACTTATATTTTAGTGCTTGCTACGAAAACTTATCATTAGATATTCTTTTCTAACTTTACTTCTTCACTTTTCTAAATACTTATTACTTCTCAAAGCATACTTCTTAAAACTGAAATTCTATCTTCTTTCTTACTTTACTTCTTCACTTTTCTATAGGCTAACTTTCATCTACAAGCATATCTTGACTAACCGAATACAGATTCGTAATTATTATATAAATATTAACATTTTGGATATTATAACTTATATTTTAGTGCTTGCTACGAAAACTTATCATTAGATATTCTTTTCTAACTTTACTTCTTCACTTTTCTAAATACTTATTACTTCTCAAAGCATACTTCTTAAAACTGAAATTCTATCTTCTTTCTTACTTTACTTCTTCACTTTTCTATAGGCTAACTTTCATCTACAAGCATATCTTGACTAACCGAATACAGATTCGTAATTATTATATAAATATTAACATTTTGGATATTATAACTTATATTTTAGTGCTTGCTACGAAAACTTATCATTAGATATTCTTTTCTTACTTTACTTCTTCACTTTTCTATAGGCTAACTTTCATCTACAAGCATATCATGACTAACCGAATACAGATTCGTAATTATTATATAAATATTAACATTTTGGATATTATAACTTATATTTTAGTGCTTGCTACGAAAACTTATCATTAGATATTCTTTTCTAACTTTACTTCTTCACTTTTCTAAATACTTATTACTTCTCAAAGCATACTTCTTAAAACTGAAATTCTATCTTCTTTCTTACTTTACTTCTTCACTTTTCTATAGGCTAACTTTCATCTACAAGCATATCTTGACTAACCGAATACAGATTCGTAATTATTATATAAATATTAACATTTTGGATATTATAACTTATATTTTAGTGCTTGCTACGAAAACTTATCATTAGATATTCTTTTCTTACTTTACTTCTTCACTTTTCTATAGGCTAACTTTCATCTACAAGCATATCATGACTAACCGAATACAGATTCGTAATTATTATATAAATATTAACATTTTGGATATTATAACTTATATTTTAGTGCTTGCTACGAAAACTTATCATTAGATATTCTTTTCTAACTTTACTTCTTCACTTTTCTAAATACTTATTACTTCTCAAAGCATACTTCTTAAAACTGAAATTCTATCTTCTTTCTTACTTTACTTCTTCACTTTTCTATAGGCTAACTTTCATCTACAAGCATATCTTGACTAACCGAATACAGATTCGTAATTATTATATAAATATTAACATTTTGGATATTATAACTTATATTTTAGTGCTTGCTACGAAAACTTATCATTAGATATTCTTTTCTTACTTTACTTCTTCACTTTTCTATAGGCTAACTTTCATCTACAAGCATATCATGACTAACCGAATACAGATTCGTAATTATTATATAAATATTAACATTTTGGATATTATAACTTATATTTTAGTGCTTGCTACGAAACTTATCATTAGATATTCTTTTCTAACTTTACTTCTTCACTTTTCTAAATACTTATTACTTCTCAAAGCATACTTCTTAAAACTGAAATTCTATCTTCTTTCTTACTTTACTTCTTCACTTTTCTATAGGCTAACTTTCATCTACAAGCATATCTTGACTAACCGAATACAGATTCGTAATTATTATATAAATATTAACATTTTGGATATTATAACTTATATTTTAGTGCTTGCTACGAAAACTTATCATTAGATATTCTTTTCTTACTTTACTTCTTCACTTTTCTATAGGCTAACTTTCATCTACAAGCATATCTTGACTAACCGAATACAGATTCGTAATTATTATATAAATATTAACATTTTGGATATTATAACTTATATTTTAGTGCTTGCTACGAAAACTTATCATTAGATATTCTTTTCTAACTTTACTTCTTCACTTTTCTAAATACTTATTACTTCTCAAAGCATACTTCTTAAAACTGAAATTCTATCTTCTTTCTTACTTTACTTCTTCACTTTTCTATAGGCTAACTTTCATCTACAAGCATATCTTGACTAACCGAATACAGATTCGTAATTATTATATAAATATTAACATTTTGGATATTATAACTTATATTTTAGTGCTTGCTACGAAAACTTATCATTAGATATTCTTTTCTAACTTTACTTCTTCACTTTTCTAAATACTTATTACTTCTCAAAGCATACTTCTTAAAACTGAAATTCTATCTTCTTTCTTACTTTACTTCTTCACTTTTCTATAGGCTAACTTTCATCTACAAGCATATCTTGACTAACCGAATACAGATTCGTAATTATTATATAAATATTAACATTTTGGATATTATAACTTATATTTAGTGCTTGCTACGAAAACTTATCATTAGATATTCTTTTCTTACTTTACTTCTTCACTTTTCTATAGGCTAACTTTCATCTACAAGCATATCATGACTAACCGAATACAGATTCGTAATTATTATATAAATATTAACATTTTGGATATTATAACTTATATTTTAGTGCTTGCTACGAAAACTTATCATTAGATATTCTTTTCTAACTTTACTTCTTCACTTTTCTAAATACTTATTACTTCTCAAAGCATACTTCTTAAAACTGAAATTCTATCTTCTTTCTTACTTTACTTCTTCACTTTTCTATAGGCTAACTTTCATCTACAAGCATATCTTGACTAACCGAATACAGATTCGTAATTATTATATAAATATTAACATTTTGGATATTATAACTTATATTTTAGTGCTTGCTACGAAAACTTATCATTAGATATTCTTTTCTTACTTTACTTCTTCACTTTTCTATAGGCTAACTTTCATCTACAAGCATATCATGACTAACCGAATACAGATTCGTAATTATTATATAAATATTAACATTTTGGATATTATAACTTATATTTTAGTGCTTGCTACGAAAAACTTATCATTAGATATTCTTTTCTAACTTTACTTCTTCACTTTTCTAAATACTTATTACTTCTCAAAGCATACTTCTTAAAACTGAAATTCTATCTTCTTTCTTACTTTACTTCTTCACTTTTCTATAGGCTAACTTTCATCTACAAGCATATCTTGACTAACCGAATACAGATTCGTAATTATTATATAAATATTAACATTTTGGATATTATAACTTATATTTTAGTGCTTGCTACGAAAACTTATCATTAGATATTCTTTTCTTACTTTACTTCTTCACTTTTCTATAGGCTAACTTTCATCTACAAGCATATCATGACTAACCGAATACAGATTCGTAATTATTATATAAATATTAACATTTTGGATATTATAACTTATATTTTAGTGCTTGCTACGAAAACTTATCATTAGATATTCTTTTCTAACTTTACTTCTTCACTTTTCTAAATACTTATTACTTCTCAAAGCATACTTCTTAAAACTGAAATTCTATCTTCTTTCTTACTTTACTTCTTCACTTTTCTATAGGCTAACTTTCATCTACAAGCATATCTTGACTAACCGAATACAGATTCGTAATTATTATATAAATATTAACATTTTGGATATTATAACTTATATTTTAGTGCTTGCTACGAAAACTTATCATTAGATATTCTTTTCTTACTTTACTTCTTCACTTTTCTATAGGCTAACTTTCATCTACAAGCATATCATGACTAACCGAATACAGATTCGTAATTATTATATAAATATTAACATTTTGGATATTATAACTTATATTTTAGTGCTTGCTACGAAAACTTATCATTAGATATTCTTTTCTAACTTTACTTCTTCACTTTTCTAAATACTTATTACTTCTCAAAGCATACTTCTTAAAACTGAAATTCTATCTTCTTTCTTACTTTACTTCTTCACTTTTCTATAGGCTAACTTTCATCTACAAGCATATCTTGACTAACCGAATACAGATTCGTAATTATTATATAAATATTAACATTTTGGATATTATAACTTATATTTTAGTGCTTGCTACGAAAACTTATCATTAGATATTCTTTTCTTACTTTACTTCTTCACTTTTCTATAGGCTAACTTTCATCTACAAGCATATCATGACTAACCGAATACAGATTCGTAATTATTATATAAATATTAACATTTTGGATATTATAACTTATATTTTAGTGCTTGCTACGAAACTTATCATTAGATATTCTTTTCTAACTTTACTTCTTCACTTTTCTAAATACTTATTACTTCTCAAAGCATACTTCTTAAAACTGAAATTCTATCTTCTTTCTTACTTACTTCTTCACTTTTCTATAGGCTAACTTTCATCTACAAGCATATCTTGACTAACCGAATACAGATTCGTAATTATTATATAAATATTAACATTTTGGATATTATAACTTATATTTTAGTGCTTGCTACGAAAACTTATCATTAGATATTCTTTTCTTACTTTACTTCTTCACTTTTCTATAGGCTAACTTTCATCTACAAGCATATCATGACTAACCGAATACAGATTCGTAATTATTATATAAATATTAACATTTTGGATATTATAACTTATATTTTAGTGCTTGCTACGAAAACTTATCATTAGATATTCTTTTCTAACTTTACTTCTTCACTTTTCTAAATACTTATTACTTCTCAAAGCATACTTCTTAAAACTGAAATTCTATCTTCTTTCTTACTTTACTTCTTCACTTTTCTATAGGCTAACTTTCATCTACAAGCATATCTTGACTAACCGAATACAGATTCGTAATTATTATATAAATATTAACATTTTGGATATTATAACTTATATTTTAGTGCTTGCTACGAAAACTTATCATTAGATATTCTTTTCTTACTTTACTTCTTCACTTTTCTAAATACTTATTACTTCTCAAAGCATACTTCTTAAAACTGAAATTCTATCTTCTTTCTTACTTTACTTCTTCACTTTTCTATAGGCTAACTTTCATCTACAAGCATATCTTGACTAACCGAATACAGATTCGTAATTATTATATAAATATTAACATTTTGGATATTATAACTTATATTTTAGTGCTTGCTACGAAAACTTATCATTAGATATTCTTTTCTTACTTTACTTCTTCACTTTTCTATAGGCTTAACTTTCATCTACAAGCATATCATGACTAACCGAATACAGATTCGTAATTATTATATTAAATATTAACATTTTGGATATTATAACTTATATTTTAGTGCTTGCTACGAAAACTTATCATTAGATATTCTTTTCTAACTTTACCTTCTTCACTTTTCTAAATACTTATTACTTCTCAAAGCATACTTCTTAAAACTGAAATTCTATCTTCTTTCTTACTTTACTTCTTCACTTTTCTATAGGCTAACTTTCATCTACAAGCATATCTTGACTAACCGAATACAGATTCGTAATTATTATATAAATATTAACATTTTGGATATTATAACTTATATTTTAGTGCTTGCTACGAAACTTATCATTAGATATTCTTTTCTAACTTTACTTCTTCACTTTTCTAAATACTTATTACTTCTCAAAGCATACTTCTTAAAACTGAAATTCTATCTTCTTTCTTACTTTACTTCTTCACTTTTCTATAGGCTAACTTTCATCTACAAGCATATCATGACTAACCGAATACAGATTCGTAATTATTATATAAATATTAACATTTTGGATATTATAACTTATATTTTAGTGCTTGCTACGAAAACTTATCATTAGATATTCTTTTCTAACTTTACTTCTTCACTTTTCTAAATACTTATTACTTCTCAAAGCATACTTCTTAAAACTGAAATTCTATCTTCTTTCTTACTTTACTTCTTCACTTTTCTATAGGCTAACTTTCATCTACAAGCATATCTTGACTAACCGAATACAGATTCGTAATTATTATATAAATATTAACATTTTGGATATTATAACTTATATTTTAGTGCTTGCTACGAAAACTTATCATTAGATATTCTTTTCTTACTTTACTTCTTCACTTTTCTATAGGCTAACTTTCATCTACAAGCATATCATGACTAACCGAATACAGATTCGTAATTATTATATAAATATTAACATTTTGGATATTATAACTTATATTTTAGTGCTTGCTACGAAAACTTATCTAATGATAAGTTTTCGTAGCAAGCACTAAAATATAAGTTATAATATCCAAAATGTTAATATTTATATAATAATTACGAATCTGTATTCGGTTAGTCAGGATATGCTTGTAGATGAAAGTTAGCCTATAGAAAAGTGAAGAAGTAAAGTAAGAAAAGAATATCTAATGATAAGTTTCGTAGCAAGCACTAAAATATAAGTTATAATATCCAAAATGTTAATATTTATATAATAATTACGAATCTGTATTCGGTTAGTCAAGATATGCTTGTAGATGAAAGTTAGCCTATAGAAAAGTGAAGAAGTAAAGTAAGAAAGAAGATAGAATTTCAGTTTTAAGAAGTATGCTTTGAGAAGTAATAAGTATTTAGAAAAGTGAAGAAGTAAAGTTAGAAAAGAATATCTAATGATAAGTTTTCGTAGCAAGCACTAAAATATAAGTTATAATATCCAAAATGTTAATATTTATATAATAATTACGAATCTGTATTCGGTTAGTCATGATATGCTTGTAGATGAAAGTTAGCCTATAGAAAAGTGAAGAAGTAAAGTAAGAAAGAAGATAGAATTTCAGTTTTAAGAAGTATGCTTTGAGAAGTAATAAGTATTTAGAAAAGTGAAGAAGTAAAGTTAGAAAAGAATATCTAATGATAAGTTTTCGTAGCAAGCACTAAAATATAAGTTATAATATCCAAAATGTTAATATTTATATAATAATTACGAATCTGTATTCGGTTAGTCAAGATATGCTTGTAGATGAAAGTTAGCCTATAGAAAAGTGAAGAAGTAAAGTAAGAAAGAAGATAGAATTTCAGTTTTAAGAAGTATGCTTTGAGAAGTAATAAGTATTTAGAAAAGTGAAGAAGTAAAGTTAGAAAAGAATATCTAATGATAAGTTTTCGTAGCAAGCACTAAAATATAAGTTATAATATCCAAAATGTTAATATTTATATAATAATTACGATCTGTATTCGGTTAGTCATGATATGCTTGTAGATGAAAGTTAGCCTATAGAAAAGTGAAGAAGTAAAGTAAGAAAAGAATATCTAATGATAAGTTTTCGTAGCAAGCACTAAAATATAAGTTATAATATCCAAAATGTTAATATTTATATAATATTACGAATCTGTATTCGGTTAGTCAAGATATGCTTGTAGATGAAAGTTAGCCTATAGAAAAGTGAAGAAGTAAAGTAAGAAAGAAGATAGAATTTCAGTTTTAAGAAGTATGCTTTGAGAAGTAATAAGTATTTAGAAAAGTGAAGAAGTAAAGTAAGAAAAGAATATCTAATGATAAGTTTTCGTAGCAAGCACTAAAATATAAGTTATAATATCCAAAATGTTAATATTTATATAATAATTACGAATCTGTATTCGGTTAGTCAAGATATGCTTGTAGATGAAAGTTAGCCTATAGAAAAGTGAAGAAGTAAAGTAAGAAAGAAGATAGAATTTCAGTTTTAAGAAGTATGCTTTGAGAAGTAATAAGTATTTAGAAAAGTGAAGAAGTAAAGTTAGAAAAGAAATATCTAATGATAAGTTTTCGTAGCAAGCACTAAAATATAAGTTATAATATCCAAAATGTTAATATTTATATAATAATTACGAATCTGTATTCGGTTAGTCATGATATGCTTGTAGATGAAAGTTAGCCTATAGAAAAGTGAAGAAGTAAAGTAAGAAAAGAATATCTAATGATAAGTTTTCGTAGCAAGCACTAAAATATAAGTTATAATATCCAAAATGTTAATATTTATATAATAATTACGAATCTGTATTCGGTTAGTCAAGATATGCTTGTAGATGAAAGTTAGCCTATAGAAAAGTGAAGAAGTAAAGTAAGAAAGAAGATAGAATTTCAGTTTTAAGAAGTATGCTTTGAGAAGTAATAAGTATTTAGAAAAGTGAAGAAGTAAAGTTAGAAAAGAATATCTAATGATAAGTTTTCGTAGCAAGCACTAAAATATAAGTTATAATATCCAAAATGTTAATATTTTATAAATAATTACGAATCTGTATTCGGTTAGTCATGATATGCTTGTAGATGAAAGTTAGCCTATAGAAAAGTGAAGAAGTAAAGTAAGAAAAGAATATCTAATGATAAGTTTTCGTAGCAAGCACTAAAATATAAGTTATAATATCCAAAATGTTAATATTTATATAATAATTACGAATCTGTATTCGGTTAGTCAAGATATGCTTGTAGATGAAAGTTAGCCTATAGAAAAGTGAAGAAGTAAAGTAAGAAAGAAGATTAGAATTTCAGTTTTAAGAAGTATGCTTTGAGAAGTAATAAGTATTTAGAAAAGTGAAGAAGTAAAGTTAGAAAAGAATATCTAATGATAAGTTTTCGTAGCAAGCACTAAAATATAAGTTATAATATCCAAAATGTTAATATTTATATAATAATTACGAATCTGTATTCGGTTAGTCATGATATGCTTGTAGATGAAAGTTAGCCTATAGAAAAGTGAAGAAGTAAAGTAAGAAAAGAATATCTAATGATAAGTTTTCGTAGCAAGCACTAAAATATAAGTTTATAATATCCAAAATGTTAATATTTATATAATAATTACGAATCTGTATTCGGTTAGTCAAGATATGCTTGTAGATGAAAGTTAGCCTATAGAAAAGTGAAGAAGTAAAGTAAGAAAGAAGATAGAATTTCAGTTTTAAGAAGTATGCTTTGAGAAGTAATAAGTATTTAGAAAAGTGAAGAAGTAAAGTTAGAAAAGAATATCTAATGATAAGTTTTCGTAGCAAGCACTAAAATATAAGTTATAATATCCAAAATGTTAATATTTATATAATAATTACGAATCTGTATTCGGTTAGTCATGATATGCTTGTAGATGAAAGTTAGCCTATAGAAAAGTGAAGAAGTAAAGTAAGAAAAGAATATCTAATGATAAGTTTTCGTAGCAAGCACTAAAATATAAGTTATAATATCCAAAATGTTAATATTTATATAATAATTACGAATCTGTATTCGGTTAGTCAAGATATGCTTGTAGATGAAAGTTAGCCTATAGAAAAGTGAAGAAGTAAAGTAAGAAAGAAGATAGAATTTCAGTTTAAGAAGTATGCTTTGAGAAGTAATAAGTATTTAGAAAAGTGAAGAAGTAAAGTTAGAAAAGAATATCTAATGATAAGTTTTCGTAGCAAGCACTAAAATATAAGTTATAATATCCAAAATGTTAATATTTATATAATAATTACGAATCTGTATTCGGTTAGTCATGATATGCTTGTAGATGAAAGTTAGCCTATAGAAAAGTGAAGAAGTAAAGTAAGAAAAGAATATCTAATGATAAGTTTTTCGTAGCAAGCACTAAAATATAAGTTATAATATCCAAAATGTTAATATTTATATAATAATTACGAATCTGTATTCGGTTAGTCAAGATATGCTTGTAGATGAAAGTTAGCCTATAGAAAAGTGAAGAAGTAAAGTAAGAAAGAAGATAGAATTTCAGTTTTAAGAAGTATGCTTTGAGAAGTAATAAGTATTTAGAAAAGTGAAGAAGTAAAGTTAGAAAAGAATATCTAATGATAAGTTTTCGTAGCAAGCACTAAAATATAAGTTATAATATCCAAAATGTTAATATTTATATAATAATTACGAATCTGTATTCGGTTAGTCATGATATGCTTGTAGATGAAAGTTAGCCTATAGAAAAGTGAAGAAGTAAAGTAAGAAAAGAATATCTAATGATAAGTTTTCGTAGCAAGCACTAAAATATAAGTTATAATATCCAAAATGTTAATATTTATATAATAATTACGAATCTGTATTCGGTTAGTCAAGATATGCTTGTAGATGAAAGTTAGCCTATAGAAAAGTGAAGAAGTAAAGTAAGAAGAAGATAGAATTTCAGTTTTAAGAAGTATGCTTTGAGAAGTAATAAGTATTTAGAAAAGTGAAGAAGTAAAGTTAGAAAAGAATATCTAATGATAAGTTTTCGTAGCAAGCACTAAAATATAAGTTATAATATCCAAAATGTTAATATTTAATATAATAATTACGAATCTGTATTCGGTTAGTCAAGATATGCTTGTAGATGAAAGTTAGCCTATAGAAAAGTGAAGAAGTAAAGTAAGAAAGAAGATAGAATTTCAGTTTTAAGAAGTATGCTTTGAGAAGTAATAAGTATTAGAAAAGTGAAGAAGTAAAGTTAGAAAAGAATATCTAATGATAAGTTTTCGTAGCAAGCACTAAAATATAAGTTATAATATCCAAAATGTTAATATTTATATAATAATTACGAATCTGTATTCGGTTAGTCAAGATATGCTTGTAGATGAAAGTTAGCCTATAGAAAAGTGAAGAAGTAAAGTAAGAAAAGAATATCTAATGATAAGTTTTCGTAGCAAGCACTAAATATAAGTTATAATATCCAAAATGTTAATATTTATATAATAATTACGAATCTGTATTCGGATAGTCAAGATATGCTTGTAGATGAAAGTTAGCCTATAGAAAAGTGAAGAAGTAAAGTAAGAAAGAAGATAGAATTTCAGTTTTAAGAAGTATGCTTTGAGAAGTAATAAGTATTTAGAAAAGTGAAGAAGTAAAGTTAGAAAAGAATATCTAATGATAAGTTTTCGTAGCAAGCACTAAAATATAAGTTATAATATCCAAAATGTTAATATTTATATAATAATTACGAATCTGTATTCGGTTAGTCATGATATGCTTGTAGATGAAAGTTAGCCTATAGAAAAGTGAAGAAGTAAAGTAAGAAAAGAATATCTAATGATAAGTTTTCGTAGCAAGCACTAAAATATAAGTTATAATATCCAAAATGTTAATATTTATATAATAATTACGAATCTGTATTCGGTTAGTCAAGATATGCTTGTAGATGAAAGTTAGCCTATAGAAAAGTGAAGAAGTAAAGTAAGAAAGAAGATAGAATTTCAGTTTTAAGAAGTATGCTTTGAGAAGTAATAAGTATTTAGAAAAGTGAAGAAGTAAAGTTAGAAAAGAATATCTAATGATAAGTTTTCGTAGCAAGCACTAAAATATAAGTTATAATATCCAAAATGTTAATATTTATATAATAATTACGAATCTGTATTCGGTTAGTCATGATATGCTTGTAGATGAAAGTTAGCCTATAGAAAAGTGAAGAAGTAAAGTAAGAAAAGAATATCTAATGATAAGTTTTCGTAGCAAGCACTAAAATATAAGTTATAATATCCAAAATGTTAATATTTATATAATAATTACGAATCTGTATTCGGTTAGTCAAGATATGCTTGTAGATGAAAGTTAGCCTATAGAAAAGTGAAGAAGTAAAGTAAGAAAGAAGATAGAATTTCAGTTTTAAGAAGTATGCTTTGAGAAGTAATAAGTATTTAGAAAAGTGAAGAAGTAAAGTTAGAAAAGAATATCTAATGATAAGTTTTCGTAGCAAGCACTAAAATATAAGTTATAATATCCAAAATGTTAATATTTATATAATAATTACGAATCTGTATTCGGTTAGTCATGATATGCTTGTAGATGAAAGTTAGCCTATAGAAAAGTGAAGAAGTAAAGTAAGAAAAAGAATATCTAATGATAAGTTTTCGTAGCAAGCACTAAAATATAAGTTATAATATCCAAAATGTTAATATTTATATAATAATTACGAATCTGTATTCGGTTAGTCAAGATATGCTTGTAGATGAAAGTTAGCCTATAGAAAAGTGAAGAAGTAAAGTAAGAAAGAAGATAGAATTTCAGTTTTAAGAAGTATGCTTTGAGAAGTAATAAGTATTTAGAAAAGTGAAGAAGTAAAGTTAGAAAAGAATATCTAATGATAAGTTTTCGTAGCAAGCACTAAAATATAAGTTATAATATCCAAAATGTTAATATTTATATAATAATTACGAATCTGTATTCGGTTAGTCAAGATATGCTTGTAGATGAAAGTTAGCCTATAGAAAAGTGAAGAAGTAAAGTAAGAAAGAAGATAGAATTTCAGTTTTAAGAAGTATGCTTTGAGAAGTAATAAGTATTTAGAAAAGTGAAGAAGTAAAGTTAGAAAAGAATATCTAATGATAAGTTTTCGTAGCAAGCACTAAAATATAAGTTATAATATCCAAAATGTTAATATTTATATAATAATTACGAATCTGTATTCGGTTAGTCAAGATATGCTTGTAGATGAAAGTTAGCCTATAGAAAAGTGAAGAAGTAAAGTAAGAAAAGAATATCTAATGATAGTTTTCGTAGCAAGCACTAAAATATAAGTTATAATATCCAAAATGTTAATATTTATATAATAATTACGAATCTGTATTCGGTTAGTCAAGATATGCTTGTAGATGAAAGTTAGCCTATAGAAAAGTGAAGAAGTAAAGTAAGAAAGAAGATAGAATTTCAGTTTTAAGAAGTATGCTTTGAGAAGTAATAAGTATTTAGAAAAGTGAAGAAGTAAAGTTAGAAAAGAATATCTAATGATAAGTTTTCGTAGCAAGCACTAAAATATAAGTTATAATATCCAAAATGTTAATATTTATATAATAATTACGAATCTGTATTCGGTTAGTCATGATATGCTTGTAGATGAAAGTTAGCCTATAGAAAAGTGAAGAAGTAAAGTAAGAAAAGAATATCTAATGATAAGTTTTCGTAGCAAGCACTAAAATATAAGTTATAATATCCAAAATGTTAATATTTATATAATAATTACGAATCTGTATTCGGTTAGTCAAGATATGCTTGTAGATGAAAGTTAGCCTATAGAAAAGTGAAGAAGTAAAGTAAGAAAGAAGATAGAATTTCAGTTTTAAGAAGTATGCTTTGAGAAGTAATAAGTATTTAGAAAAGTGAAGAAGTAAAGTTAGAAAAGAATATCTAATGATAAGTTTTCGTAGCAAGCACTAAAATATAAGTTATAATATCCAAAATGTTAATATTTATATAATAATTACGAATCTGTATTCGGTTAGTCATGATATGCTTGTAGATGAAAGTTAGCCTATAGAAAAGTGAAGAAGTAAAGTAAGAAAAGAATATCTAATGATAAGTTTTCGTAGCAAGCACTAAAATATAAGTTATAATATCCAAAATGTTAATATTTATATAATAATTACGAATCTGTATTCGGTTAGTCAAGATATGCTTGTAGATGAAAGTTAGCCTATAGAAAAGTGAAGAAGTAAAGTAAGAAAGAAGATAGAATTTCAGTTTTAAGAAGTATGCTTTGAGAAGTAATAAGTATTTAGAAAAGTGAAGAAGTAAAGTTAGAAAAGAATATCTAATGATAAGTTTTCGTAGCAAGCACTAAAATATAAGTTATAATATCCAAAATGTTAATATTTATATAATAATTACGAATCTGTATTCGGTTAGTCATGATATGCTTGTAGATGAAAGTTAGCCTATAGAAAAGTGAAGAAGTAAAGTAAGAAAAGAATATCTAATGATAAGTTTTCGTAGCAAGCACTAAAATATAAGTTATAATATCCAAAATGTTAATATTTATATAATAATTACGAATCTGTATTCGGTTAGTCAAGATATGCTTGTAGATGAAAGTTAGCCTATAGAAAAGTGAAGAAGTAAAGTAAGAAAGAAGATAGAATTCAGTTTTAAGAAGTATGCTTTGAGAAGTAATAAGTATTTAGAAAAGTGAAGAAGTAAAGTTAGAAAAGAATATCTAATGATAAGTTTTCGTAGCAAGCACTAAAATATAAGTTATAATATCCAAAATGTTAATATTTATATAATAATTACGAATCTGTATTCGGTAGTCATGATATGCTTGTAGATGAAAGTTAGCCTATAGAAAAGTGAAGAAGTAAAGTAAGAAAAGAATATCTAATGATAAGTTTTCGTAGCAAGCACTAAAATATAAGTTATAATATCCAAAATGTTAATATTTATATAATAATTACGAATCTGTATTCGGTTAGTCAAGATATGCTTGTAGATGAAAGTTAGCCTATAGAAAAGTGAAGAAGTAAAGTAAGAAAGAAGATAGAATTTCAGTTTTAAGAAGTATGCTTTGAGAAGTAATAAGTATTTAGAAAAGTGAAGAAGTAAAGTTAGAAAAGAATATCTAATGATAAGTTTTCGTAGCAAGCACTAAAATATAAGTTATAATATCCAAAATGTTAATATTTATATAATAATTACGAATCTGTATTCGGTTAGTCAAGATATGCTTGTAGATGAAAGTTAGCCTATAGAAAAGTGAAGAAGTAAAGTAAGAAAGAAGATAGAATTTCAGTTTTAAGAAGTATGCTTTGAGAAGTAATAAGTATTTAGAAAAGTGAAGAAGTAAAGTTAGAAAAGAATATCTAATGATAAGTTTTCGTAGCAAGCACTAAAATATAAGTTATAATATCCAAAATGTTAATATTTATATAATAATTACGAATCTGTATTCGGTTAGTCAAGATATGCTTGTAGATGAAAGTTAGCCTATAGAAAAGTGAAGAAGTAAAGTAAGAAAGAAGATAGAATTTCAGTTTTAAGAAGTATGCTTTGAGAAGTAATAAGTATTTAGAAAAGTGAAGAAGTAAAGTTAGAAAAGAATATCTAATGATAAGTTTTCGTAGCAAGCACTAAAATATAAGTTATAATATCCAAAATGTTAATATTTATATAATAATTACGAATCTGTATTCGGTTAGTCATGATATGCTTGTAGATGAAAGTTAGCCTATAGAAAAGTGAAGAAGTAAAGTAAGAAAAGAATATCTAATGATAAGTTTTCGTAGCAAGCACTAAAATATAAGTTATAATATCCAAAATGTTAATATTTATATAATAATTACGAATCTGTATTCGGTTAGTCAAGATATGCTTGTAGATGAAAGTTAGCCTATAGAAAAGTGAAGAAGTAAAGTAAGAAAAGAATATCTAATGATAAGTTTTCGTAGCAAGCACTAAAATATAAGTTATAATATCCAAAATGTTAATATTTATATAATAATTACGAATCTGTATTCGGTTAGTCAAGATATGCTTGTAGATGAAAGTTAGCCTATAGAAAAGTGAAGAAGTAAAGTAAGAAAAGAATATCTAATGATAAGTTTTCGTAGCAAGCACTAAAATATAAGTTATAATATCCAAAATGTTAATATTTATATAATAATTACGAATCTGTATTCGGTTAGTCAAGATATGCTTGTAGATGAAAGTTAGCCTATAGAAAAGTGAAGAAGTAAAGTAAGAAAGAAGATAGAATTTCAGTTTTAAGAAGTATGCTTTGAGAAGTAATAAGTATTTAGAAAAGTGAAGAAGTAAAGTTAGAAAAGAATATCTAATGATAAGTTTTCGTAGCAAGCACTAAAATATAAGTTATAATATCCAAAATGTTAATATTTATATAATAATTACGAATCTGTATTCGGTTAGTCAAGATATGCTTGTAGATGAAAGTTAGCCTATAGAAAAGTGAAGAAGTAAAGTAAGAAAGAAGATAGAATTTCAGTTTTAAGAAGTATGCTTTGAGAAGTAATAAGTATTTAGAAAAGTGAAGAAGTAAAGTTAGAAAAGAATATCTAATGATAAGTTTTCGTAGCAAGCACTAAAATATAAGTTATAATATCCAAAATGTTAATATTTATATAATAATTACGAATCTGTATTCGGTTAGTCAAGATATGCTTGTAGATGAAAGTTAGCCTATAGAAAAGTGAAGAAGTAAAGTAAGAAAGAAGATAGAATTTCAGTTTTAAGAAGTATGCTTTGAGAAGTAATAAGTATTTAGAAAAGTGAAGAAGTAAAGTTAGAAAAGAATATCTAATGATAAGTTTTCGTAGCAAGCACTAAAATATAAGTTATAATATCCAAAATGTTAATATTTATATAATAATTACGAATCTGTATTCGGTTAGTCAAGATATGCTTGTAGATGAAAGTTAGCCTATAGAAAAGTGAAGAAGTAAAGTAAGAAAGAAGATAGAATTTCAGTTTTAAGAAGTATGCTTTGAGAAGTAATAAGTATTTAGAAAAGTGAAGAAGTAAAGTTAGAAAAGAATATCTAATGATAAGTTTTCGTAGCAAGCACTAAAATATAAGTTATAATATCCAAAATGTTAATATTTATATAATAATTACGAATCTGTATTCGGTTAGTCAAGATATGCTTGTAGATGAAAGTTAGCCTATAGAAAAGTGAAGAAGTAAAGTAAGAAAGAAGATAGAATTTCAGTTTTAAGAAGTATGCTTTGAGAAGTAATAAGTATTTAGAAAAGTGAAGAAGTAAAGTTAGAAAAGAATATCTAATGATAAGTTTTCGTAGCAAGCACTAAAATATAAGTTATAATATCCAAAATGTTAATATTTATATAATAATTACGAATCTGTATTCGGTTAGTCAAGATATGCTTGTAGATGAAAGTTAGCCTATAGAAAAGTGAAGAAGTAAAGTAAGAAAGAAGATAGAATTTCAGTTTTAAGAAGTATGCTTTGAGAAGTAATAAGTATTTAGAAAAGTGAAGAAGTAAAGTTAGAAAAGAATATCTAATGATAAGTTTTCGTAGCAAGCACTAAAATATAAGTTATAATATCCAAAATGTTAATATTTATATAATAATTACGAATCTGTATTCGGTTAGTCATGATATGCTTGTAGATGAAAGTTAGCCTATAGAAAAGTGAAGAAGTAAAGTAAGAAAAGAATATCTAATGATAAGTTTTCGTAGCAAGCACTAAAATATAAGTTATAATATCCAAAATGTTAATATTTATATAATAATTACGAATCTGTATTCGTTAGTCAAGATATGCTTGTAGATGAAAGTTAGCCTATAGAAAAGTGAAGAAGTAAAGTAAGAAAGAAGATAGAATTTCAGTTTTAAGAAGTATGCTTTGAGAAGTAATAAGTATTTAGAAAAGTGAAGAAGTAAAGTTAGAAAAGAATATCTAATGATAAGTTTTCGTAGCAAGCACTAAAATATAAGTTATAATATCCAAAATGTTAATATTTATATAATAATTACGAATCTGTATTCGGTTAGTCAAGATATGCTTGTAGATGAAAGTTAGCCTATAGAAAAGTGAAGAAGTAAAGTAAGAAAGAAGATAGAATTTCAGTTTTAAGAAGTATGCTTTGAGAAGTAATAAGTATTAGAAAAGTGAAGAAGTAAAGTTAGAAAAGAATATCTAATGATAAGTTTTCGTAGCAAGCACTAAAATATAAGTTATAATATCCAAAATGTTAATATTTATATAATAATTACGAATCTGTATTCGGTTAGTCAAGATATGCTTGTAGATGAAAGTTAGCCTATAGAAAAGTGAAGAAGTAAAGTAAGAAAAGAATATCTAATGATAAGTTTTCGTAGGCAAGCACTAAAATATAAGTTATAATATCCAAAATGTTAATATTTATATAATAATTACGAATCTGTATTCGGTTAGTCAAGATATGCTTGTAGATGAAAGTTAGCCTATAGAAAAGTGAAGAAGTAAAGTAAGAAAGAAGATAGAATTTCAGTTTTAAGAAGTATGCTTTGAGAAGTAATAAGTATTTAGAAAAGTGAGAAGTAAAGTTAGAAAAGAATATCTAATGATAAGTTTTCGTAGCAAGCACTAAAATATAAGTTATAATATCCAAAATGTTAATATTTATATAATAATTACGAATCTGTATTCGGTTAGTCATGATATGCTTGTAGATGAAAGTTAGCCTATAGAAAAGTGAAGAAGTAAAGTAAGAAAAGAATATCTAATGATAAGTTTTCGTAGCAAGCACTAAAATATAAGTTATAATATCCAAAATGTTAATATTTATATAATAATTACGAATCTGTATTCGGTTAGTCAAGATATGCTTGTAGATGAAAGTTAGCCTATAGAAAAGTGAAGAAGTAAAGTAAGAAAAGAAGATAGAATTTCAGTTTTAAGAAGTATGCTTTGAGAAGTAATAAGTATTTAGAAAAGTGAAGAAGTAAAGTTAGAAAAGAATATCTAATGATAAGTTTTCGTAGCAAGCACTAAAATATAAGTTATAATATCCAAAATGTTAATATTTATATAATAATTACGAATCTGTATTCGGTTAGTCATGATATGCTTGTAGATGAAAGTTAGCCTATAGAAAAGTGAAGAAGTAAAGTAAGAAAAGAATATCTAATGATAAGTTTTCGTAGCAAGCACTAAAATATAAGTTATAATATCCAAAATGTTAATATTTATATAATAATTACGAATCTGTATTCGGTTAGTCAAGATATGCTTGTAGATGAAAGTTAGCCTATAGAAAAGTGAAGAAGTAAGTAAGAAAGAAGATAGAATTTCAGTTTTAAGAAGTATGCTTTGAGAAGTAATAAGTATTTAGAAAGTGAAGAAGTAAAGTTAGAAAAGAATATCTAATGATAAGTTTTCGTAGCAAGCACTAAAATATAAGTTATAATATCCAAAATGTTAATATTTATATAATAATTACGAATCTGTATTCGGTTAGTCATGATATGCTTGTAGATGAAAGTTAGCCTATAGAAAAGTGAAGAAGTAAAGTAAGAAAAGAATATCTAATGATAAGTTTTCGTAGCAAGCACTAAAATATAAGTTATAATATCCAAAATGTTAATATTTATATAATAATTACGAATCTGTATTCGGTTAGTCAAGATATTGCTTGTAGATGAAAGTTAGCCTATAGAAAAGTGAAGAAGTAAAGTAAGAAAGAAGATAGAATTTCAGTTTTAAGAAGTATGCTTTGAGAAGTAATAAGTATTTAGAAAAGTGAAGAAGTAAAGTTAGAAAAGAATATCTAATGATAAGTTTTCGTAGCAAGCCACTAAAATATAAGTTATAATATCCACAATGTTAATATTTATATAATAATTACGAATCTGTATTCGGTTAGTCAAGATATGCTTGTAGATGAAAGTTAGCCTATAGAAAAGTGAAGAAGTAAAGTAAGAAAGAAGATAGAATTTCAGTTTTAAGAAGTATGCTTTGAGAAGTAATAAGTATTTAGAAAAGTGAAGAAGTAAAGTTAGAAAAGATATCTAATGATAAGTTTTCGTAGCAAGCACTAAAATATAAGTTATAATATCCAAAATGTTAATATTTATATAATAATTACGAATCTGTATTCGGTTAGTCAAGATATGCTTGTAGATGAAAGTTAGCCTATAGAAAAGTGAAGAAGTAAAGTAAGAAAGAAGATAGAATTTCAGTTTTAAGAAGTATGCTTTGAGAAGTAATAAGTATTTAGAAAAGTGAAGAAGTAAAGTTAGAAAAGGAATATCTAATGATAAGTTTTTCGTAGCAAGCACTAAAATATAAGTTATAATATCCAAAATGTTAATATTTATATAAATAATTACGAATCTGTATTCGGTTAGTCAAGATATGC
>CAMPDV010004949.1:0-36663 GCA_946699065.1 Loxodes magnus
GTAAAGTAAGAAAAGAAGAAAGAAATTAAGTTTTAAGGAGTATGCTTTGAGAAGTAATAAGTATTTAGAAAAGTGAAGAAGTAAAGTAAGAAAAGAAGATAGAATTTCAGTTTTAAGGGAGTATGCTTTGAGAAGTAATAAAGTATTTATAAAAGTGAAGAAGTAAAGTAAGAAAAGAAGATAGAATTTTCAGTTTTAAGGAGTATGCTTTGAGAAGTAATAAGTATTTATAAAAAGTGAAGAAGTAAAGTAAGAAAAAGAATATCTAATGATAAGTATTCGTAGCAAGCACTAAAATATGAGTTAGAATATCCAAAATGTTAGTAATAATGTCACAATAACGAATCTGTATTCGGTTTGTCAAGATATGCTTGTAGATGAAAGTTAGCCTATAGAAAAGTGAAGAAGTAAAGTAAGAAAAGAAGAAAGAAATTAAGTTTTAAGGAGTATGCTTTGAGAAGTAATAAGTATTTAGAAAAGTGAAGAAGTAAAGTAAGAAAAGAAGATAGAATTTCAGTTTTAAGGAGTATGCTTTGAGAAGTAATAAGTATTTATAAAAGTGAAGAAGTAAAGTATGAAAAGAATATCTAATGATAAGTATTCGTAGCAAGCACTAAAATATAAGTTAGAATATCCAAAATGTTAGTAATAATGTCACAATAACGAATCTGTATTCGGTTTGTCAAGATATGCTTGTAGATGAAAGTTAGCCTATAGAAAAGTGAAGAAGTAAAGTAAGAAAAGAAGAAAGAAATTAAGTTTTAAGGAGTATGCTTTGAGAAGTAATAAGTATTTAGAAAAGTGAAGAAGTAAAGTAAGAAAAGAAGATAGAATTTCAGTTTTAAGGAGTATGCTTTGAGAAGTAATAAGTATTTATAAAAGTGAAGAAGTAAAAGTATGAAAAGAATATCTAATGATAAGTATTCGTAGCAAGCACTAAAATATAAGTTAGAATATCCAAAATGTTAGTAATAATGTCACAATAACGAATCTGTATTCGGTTTGTCAAGATATGCTTGTAGATGAAAGTTAGCCTATAGAAAAGTGAAGAAGTAAAGTAAGAAAAGAAGAAAGAAATTAAGTTTTAAGGAGTATGCTTTGAGAAGTAATAAGTATTTAGAAAAGTGAAGAAGTAAAGTAAGAAAAGAAGATAGAATTTCAGTTTTAAGGAGTATGCTTTGAGAAGTAATAAGTATTTATAAAAGTGAAGAAGTAAAGTATGAAAAGAATATCTAATGATAAGTATTCGTAGCAAGCACTAAAATATAAGTTAGAATATCCAAAATGTTAGTAATAATGTCACAATAACGAAATCTGTATTCGGTTTGTCAAGATATGCTTGTAGATGAAAGTTAGCCTATAGAAAAGTGAAGAAGTAAAGTAAGAAAAGAAGAAAGAAATTAAGTTTTAAGGAGTATGCTTTGAGAAGTAATAAGTATTTAGAAAAGTGAAGAAGTAAAGTAAGAAAAGAAGATAGAATTTCAGTTTTAAGGAGTATGCTTTGAGAAGTAATAAGTATTTATAAAAGTGAAGAAGTAAAGTATGAAAAGAATATCTAATGATAAGTATTCGTAGCAAGCACTAAAATATAAGTTAGAATATCCAAAATGTTAGTAATAATGTCACAATAACGAATCTGTATTCGGTTTGTCAAGATATGCTTGTAGATGAAAGTTAGCCTATAGAAAAGTGAAGAAGTAAAGTAAGAAAAGAAGAAAGAAATTAAGTTTTAAGGAGTATGCTTTGAGAAGTAATAAGTATTTAGAAAAGTGAAGAAGTAAAGTAAGAAAAGAAGATAGAATTTCAGTTTTAAGGAGTATGCTTTGAGAAGTAATAAGTATTTATAAAAGTGAAGAAGTAAAGTAAGAAAAGAAGATAGAATTTCAGTTTTAAGGAGTATGCTTTGAGAAGTAATAAGTATTTATAAAAGTGAAGAAGTAAAGTAAGAAAAGAATATCTAATGATAAGTATTCGTAGCAAGCACTAAAATATAAGTTAGAATATCCAAAATGTTAGTAATAATGTCACAATAACGAATCTGTATTCGGTTTGTCAAGATATGCTTGTAGATGAAAGTTAGCCTATAGAAAAGTGAAGAAGTAAAGTAAGAAAAGAAGAAAGAAATTAAGTTTTAAGGAGTATGCTTTGAGAAGTAATAAGTATTTAGAAAAGTGAAGAAGTAAAGTAAGAAAAGAAGATAGAATTTCAGTTTTAAGGAGTATGCTTTGAGAAGTAATAAGTATTTATAAAAGTGAAGAAGTAAAGTAAGAAAAGAAGATAGAATTTCAGTTTTAAGGAGTATGCTTTGAGAAGTAATAAGTATTTATAAAAGTGAAGAAGTAAAGTAAGAAAAGAATATCTAATGATAAGTATTCGTAGCAAGCACTAAAATATGAGTTAGAATATCCAAAATGTTAGTAATAAATGTCACAATAACGAATCTGTATTCGGTTTGTCAAGATATGCTTGTAGATGAAAGTTAGCCTATAGAAAAAGTGAAGAAGTAAAAGTAAGAAAAGAAGAAAGAAATTAAGTTTTAAGGAGTATGCTTTGAGAAGTAATAAGTATTTAGAAAAGTGAAGAAGTAAAGTAAGAAAAGAAGATAGAATTTCAGTTTTAAGGAGTATGCTTTGAGAAGTAATAAGTATTTATAAAAGTGAAGAAGTAAAGTAAGAAAAGAAGATAGAATTTCAGTTTTAAGGAGTATGCTTTGAGAAGTAATAAGTATTTATAAAAGTGAAGAAGTAAAGTATGAAAAGAATATCTAATGATAAGTATTCGTAGCAAGCACTAAAATATAAGTTAGAATATCCAAAATGTTAGTAATAATGTCACAATAACGAATCTGTATTCGGTTTGTCAAGATATGCTTGTAGATGAAAGTTAGCCTATAGAAAAGTGAAGAAGTAAAGTAAGAAAAGAAGAAAGAAAATTAAGTTTTAAGGAGTATGCTTTGAGAAGTAATAAGTATTTAGAAAAAGTGAAGAAGTAAAGTAAGAAAAAGAAGATAGAATTTCAGTTTTAAGGAGTATGCTTTGAGAAGTAATAAGTATTTATAAAAGTGAAGAAGTAAAGTAAGAAAAGAATATCTAATGATAAGTATTCGTAGCAAGCACTAAAATATGAGTTAGAATATCCAAAATGTTAGTAATAATGTCACAATAACGAATCTGTATTCGGTTTGTCAAGATATGCTTGTAGATGAAAGTTAGCCTATAGAAAAGTGAAGAAGTAAAGTAAGAAAAGAAGAAAGAAATTAAGTTTTAAGGAGTATGCTTTGAGAAGTAATAAGTATTTAGAAAAGTGAAGAAGTAAAGTAAGAAAAGAAGATAGAATTTCAGTTTTAAGGAGTATGCTTTGAGAAGTAATAAGTATTTATAAAAGTGAAGAAGTAAAAGTATGAAAAGAATATCTAATGATAAGTATTCGTAGCAAGCACTAAAATATAAGTTAGAATATCCAAAATGTTAGTAATAATGTCACAATAACGAATCTGTATTCGGTTTTGTCAAGATATGCTTGTAGATGAAAGTTAGCCTATAGAAAAGTGAAGAAGTAAAGTAAGAAAAGAAGAAAGAAATTAAGTTTTAAGGAGTATGCTTTGAGAAGTAATAAGTATTTAGAAAAGTGAAGAAGTAAAGTAAGAAAAGAAGATAGAATTTCAGTTTTAAGGAGTATGCTTTGAGAAGTAATAAGTATTTATAAAAGTGAAGAAGTAAAGTATGAAAAGAATATCTAATGATAAGTATTCGTAGCAAGCACTAAAAATATAAGTTAGAATATCCAAAATGTTAGTAATAATGTCACAATAACGAATCTGTATTCGGTTTGTCAAGATATGCTTGTAGATGAAAGTTAGCCTATAGAAAAGTGAAGAAGTAAAGTAAGAAAAGAAGAAAGAAATTAAGTTTTAAGGAGTATGCTTTGAGAAGTAATAAGTATTTAGAAAAGTGAAGAAGTAAAGTAAGAAAAGAAGATAGAATTTCAGTTTTAAGGAGTATGCTTTGAGAAGTAATAAGTATTTATAAAAGTGAAGAAGTAAAGTAAGAAAAGAAGATAGAATTTCAGTTTTTAAGGAGTATGCTTTGAGAAGTAATAAGTATTTATAAAAGTGAAGAAGTAAAGTAAGAAAAGAATATCTAATGATAAGTATTCGTAGCAAGCACTAAAATATGAGTTAGAATATCCAAAATGTTAGTAATAATGTCACAATAACGAATCTGTATTCGGTTTGTCAAGATATGCTTGTAGATGAAAGTTAGCCTATAGAAAAGTGAAGAAGTAAAGTAAGAAAAGAAGAAAGAAATTAAGTTTTAAGGAGTATGCTTTGAGAAGTAATAAGTATTTAGAAAAAGTGAAGAAGTAAAGTAAGAAAAGAAGATAGAATTTCAGTTTTAAGGAGTATGCTTTGAGAAGTAATAAAGTATTTATAAAAGTGAAGAAGTAAAGTAAGAAAAGAAGATAGAATTTCAGTTTTAAGGAGTATGCTTTGAGAAGTAATAAGTATTTATAAAAGTGAAGAAGTAAAAGTAAGAAAAGAATATCTAATGATAAGTATTCGTAGCAAGCACTAAAAATATGAGTTAGAATATCCAAAATGTTAGTAATAATGTCACAATAAACGAATCTGTATTCGGTTTGTCAAGATATGCTTGTAGATGAAAGTTAGCCTATAGAAAAGTGAAGAAGTAAAGTAAGAAAAGAAGAAAGAAATTAAGTTTTAAGGGAGTATGCTTTGAGAAGTAATAAGTATTTAGAAAAGTGAAGAAGTAAAGTAAGAAAAGAAGATAGAATTTCAGTTTTTAAGGAGTATGCTTTGAGAAGTAATAAGTATTTATAAAAGTGAAGAAGTAAAGTAAGAAAAGAAGATAGAATTTCAGTTTTAAGGAGTATGCTTTGAGAAGTAATAAGTATTTATAAAAGTGAAGAAGTAAAGTATGAAAAGAATATCTAATGATAAGTATTCGTAGCAAGCACTAAAATATAAGTTAGAATATCCAAAATGTTAGTAATAATGTCACAATAACGAATCTGTATTCGGTTTGTCAAGATATGCTTGTAGATGAAAGTTAGCCTATAGAAAAGTGAAGAAGTAAAGTAAGAAAAGAAGAAAGAAATTAAGTTTTAAGGAGTATGCTTTGAGAAGTAATAAGTATTTAGAAAAGTGAAGAAGTAAAGTAAGAAAAGAAGATAGAATTTCAGTTTTAAGGGAGTATGCTTTGAGAAGTAATAAAGTATTTATAAAAGTGAAGAAGTAAAGTATGAAAAGAATATCTAATGATAAGTATTCGTAGCAAGCACTAAAATATAAGTTAGAATATCCAAAATGTTAGTAATAATGTCACAATAACGAATCTGTATTCGGTTTGTCAAGATATGCTTGTAGATGAAAGTTAGCCTATAGAAAAAGTGAAGAAGTAAAGTAAGAAAAGAAGAAAGAAATTAAGTTTTAAGGAGTATGCTTTGAGAAGTAATAAGTATTTAGAAAAGTGAAGAAGTAAAGTAAGAAAAGAAGATAGAATTTCAGTTTTAAGGAGTATGCTTTGAGAAGTAATAAAGTATTTATAAAAGTGAAGAAGTAAAGTAAGAAAAGAAGATAGAATTTTCAGTTTTAAGGAGTATGCTTTGAGAAGTAATAAGTATTTATAAAAGTGAAGAAGTAAAGTAAGAAAAGAATATCTAATGATAAGTATTCGTAGCAAGCACTAAAATATGAGTTAGAATATCCAAAAATGTTAGTAATAATGTCACAATAACGAATCTGTATTCGGTTTGTCAAGATATGCTTGTAGATGAAAGTTAGCCTATAGAAAAGTGAAGAAGTAAAGTAAGAAAAGAAGAAAGAAATTAAGTTTTAAGGAGTATGCTTTGAGAAGTAATAAGTATTTAGAAAAGTGAAGAAGTAAAGTAAGAAAAGAAGATAGAATTTCAGTTTTAAGGAGTATGCTTTGAGAAGTAATAAGTATTTATAAAAGTGAAGAAGTAAAGTAAGAAAAGAAGATAGAATTTCAGTTTTAAGGAGTATGCTTTGAGAAGTAATAAGTATTTATAAAAGTGAAGAAGTAAAGTAAGAAAAAGAATATCTAATGATAAGTATTCGTAGCAAGCACTAAAATATGAGTTAGAATATCCAAAATGTTAGTAATAATGTCACAATAACGAATCTGTATTCGGTTTGTCAAGATATGCTTGTAGATGAAAGTTAGCCTATAGAAAAGTGAAGAAGTAAAGTAAGAAAAGAAGAAAGAAATTAAGTTTTAAGGAGTATGCTTTGAGAAGTAATAAGTATTTAGAAAAGTGAAGAAGTAAAGTAAGAAAAGAAGATAGAATTTCAGTTTTAAGGAGTATGCTTTGAGAAGTAATAAGTATTTATAAAAAGTGAAGAAGTAAAGTAAGAAAAGAAGATAGAATTTCAGTTTTAAGGAGTATGCTTTGAGAAGTAATAAGTATTTATAAAAGTGAAGAAGTAAAGTAAGAAAAGAATATCTAATGATAAGTATTCGTAGCAAGCACTAAAATATGAGTTAGAATATCCAAAATGTTAGTAATAATGTCACAATAACGAATCTGTATTCGGTTTGTCAAGATATGCTTGTAGATGAAAGTTAGCCTATAGAAAAAGTGAAGAAGTAAAGTAAGAAAAGAAGAAAGAAATTAAGTTTTAAGGAGTATGCTTTGAGAAGTAATAAGTATTTAGAAAAGTGAAGAAGTAAAGTAAGAAAAGAAGATAGAATTTCAGTTTTAAGGGAGTATGCTTTGAGAAGGTAATAAGTATTTATAAAAGTGAAGAAGTAAAGTAAGAAAAGAAGATAGAATTTCAGTTTTAAGGAGTATGCTTTGAGAAGTAATAAGTATTTATAAAAGTGAAGAAGTAAAGTAAGAAAAGAATATCTAATGATAAGTATTCGTAGCAAGCACTAAAATATGAGTTAGAATATCCAAAATGTTAGTAATAATGTCACAATAACGAATCTGTATTCGGTTTGTCAAGATATGCTTGTAGATGAAAGTTAGCCTATAGAAAAGTGAAGAAGTAAAGTAAGAAAAGAAGAAAGAAATTAAGTTTTAAGGAGTATGCTTTGAGAAGTAATAAGTATTTAGAAAAGTGAAGAAGTAAAGTAAGAAAAGAAGATAGAATTTCAGTTTTAAGGAGTATGCTTTGAGAAGTAATAAGTATTTATAAAAGTGAAGAAGTAAAGTAAGAAAAGAAGATAGAATTTCAGTTTTAAGGAGTATGCTTTGAGAAGTAATAAGTATTTATAAAAGTGAAGAAGTAAAGTAAGAAAAGAATATCTAATGATAAAGTATTCGTAGCAAGCACTAAAATATGAGTTAGAATATCCAAAATGTTAGTAATAATGTCACAATAACGAATCTGTATTCGGTTTGTCAAGATATGCTTGTAGATGAAAGTTAGCCTATAGAAAAGTGAAGAAGTAAAGTAAGAAAAGAAGAAAGAAATTAAGTTTTAAGGAGTATGCTTTGAGAAGTAATAAGTATTTAGAAAAGTGAAGAAGTAAAGTAAGAAAAAGAAGATAGAATTTCAGTTTTAAGGAGTATGCTTTGAGAAGTAATAAGTATTTATAAAAGTGAAGAAGTAAAGTAAGAAAAGAAGATAGAATTTCAGTTTTAAGGAGTATGCTTTGAGAAGTAATAAGTATTTATAAAAGTGAAGAAGTAAAGTAAGAAAAGAATATCTAATGATAAGTATTCGTAGCAAGCACTAAAAATATGAGTTAGAATATCCAAAATGTTAGTAATAATGTCACAATAACGAATCTGTATTCGGTTTGTCAAGATATGCTTGTAGATGAAAGTTAGCCTATAGAAAAGTGAAGAAGTAAAGTAAGAAAAGAAGAAAGAAAATTAAGTTTTAAGGAGTATGCTTTGAGAAGTAATAAGTATTTAGAAAAGTGAAGAAGTAAAGTAAGAAAAGAAGATAGAATTTCAGTTTTAAGGAGTATGCTTTGAGAAGTAATAAGTATTTATAAAAGTGAAGAAGTAAAGTAAGAAAAGAAGATAGAATTTCAGTTTTAAGGAGTATGCTTTGAGAAGTAATAAGTATTTATAAAAGTGAAGAAGTAAAGTATGAAAAGAATATCTAATGATAAGTATTCGTAGCAAGCACTAAAATATAAGTTAGAATATCCAAAATGTTAGTAATAATGTCACAATAACGAATCTGTATTCGGTTTGTCAAGATATGCTTGTAGATGAAAGTTAGCCTATAGAAAAGTGAAGAAGTAAAGTAAGAAAAGAAGAAAGAAATTAAGTTTTAAGGAGTATGCTTTGAGAAGTAATAAGTATTTAGAAAAGTGAAGAAGTAAAGTAAGAAAAGAAGATAGAATTTCAGTTTTAAGGAGTATGCTTTGAGAAAGTAATAAGTATTTATAAAAGTGAAGAAGTAAAGTATGAAAAGAATATCTAATGATAAGTATTCGTAGCAAGCACTAAAATATAAGTTAGAATATCCAAAAATGTTAGTAATAATGTCACAATAACGAATCTGTATTCGGTTTGTCAAGATATGCTTGTAGATGAAAGTTAGCCTATAGAAAAGTGAAGAAGTAAAGTAAGAAAAGAAGAAAGAAATTAAGTTTTAAGGAGTATGCTTTGAGAAGTAATAAGTATTTAGAAAAGTGAAGAAGTAAAGTAAGAAAAGAAGATAGAATTTCAGTTTTAAGGAGTATGCTTTGAGAAGTAATAAGTATTTATAAAAGTGAAGAAGTAAAGTAAGAAAAGAAGATAGAATTTCAGTTTTAAGGAGTATGCTTTGAGAAGTAATAAGTATTTATAAAAGTGAAGAAGTAAAGTAAGAAAAGAATATCTAATGATAAGTATTCGTAGCAAGCACTAAAATATGAGTTAGAATATCCAAAATGTTAGTAATAATGTCACAATAACGAATCTGTATTCGGTTTGTCAAGATATGCTTGTAGATGAAAGTTTAGCCTATAGAAAAGTGAAGAAGTAAAGTAAGAAAAGAAGAAAGAAATTAAGTTTTAAGGAGTATGCTTTGAGAAGTAATAAGTATTTAGAAAAAGTGAAGAAGTAAAGTAAGAAAAGAAGATAGAATTTCAGTTTTAAGGAGTATGCTTTGAGAAGTAATAAGTATTTATAAAAGTGAAGAAGTAAAGTAAGAAAAGAAGATAGGAATTTCAGTTTTAAGGAGTATGCTTTGAGAAGTAATAAGTATTTATAAAAGTGAAGAAGTAAAGTAAGAAAAGAATATCTAATGATAAGTATTCGTAGCAAGCACTAAAATATGAGTTAGAATATCCAAAATGTTAGTAATAATGTCACAATAACGAATCTGTATTCGGTTTGTCAAGATATGCTTGTAGATGAAAGTTAGCCTATAGAAAAGTGAAGAAGTAAAGTAAGAAAAGAAGAAAGAAATTAAGTTTTAAGGAGTATGCTTTGAGAAGTAATAAGTATTTAGAAAAGTGAAGAAGTAAAGTAAGAAAAGAAGATAGAATTTCAGTTTTAAGGAGTATGCTTTGAGAAGTAATAAGTATTTATAAAAGTGAAGAAGTAAAGTAAGAAAAGAAGATAGAATTTCAGTTTTAAGGAGTATGCTTTGAGAAGTAATAAGTATTTATAAAAGTGAAGAAGTAAAGTAAGAAAAGAATATCTAATGATAAGTATTCGTAGCAAGCACTAAAATATGAGTTAGAATATCCAAAATGTTAGTAATAATGTCACAATAAACGAATCTGTATTCGGTTTGTCAAGATATGCTTGTAGATGAAAGTTAGCCTATAGAAAAGTGAAGAAGTAAAGTAAGAAAAGAAGAAAGAAATTAAGTTTTAAGGAGTATGCTTTGAGAAGTAATAAGTATTTAGAAAAGTGAAGAAGTAAAGTAAGAAAAGAAGATAGAATTTCAGTTTTAAGGAGTATGCTTTGAGAAGTAATAAGTATTTTATAAAAGTGAAGAAGTAAAGTAAGAAAAGAAGATAGAATTTCAGTTTTAAGGAGTATGCTTTGAGAAGTAATAAGTATTTATAAAAGTGAAGAAGTAAAGTAAGAAAAGAAGATAGAATTTCAGTTTTAAGGAGTATGCTTTGAGAAGTAATAAGTATTTATAAAAGTGAAGAAGTAAAGTAAGAAAAGAATATCTAATGATAAGTATTCGTAGCAAGCACTAAAAATATGAGTTAGAATATTTTAGTGCTTGCTACGAATTACTTATCATTAGATATTCTTTTCTTACTTTACTTCTTCACTTTTATAAATAACTTATTACTTCTCAAAGCATACTCCTTAAAACTGAAATTCTATCTTCTTTTCTTACTTTACTTCTTCACTTTTATAAATACTTATTACTTCTCAAAGCATACTCCTTAAAAACTGAAAATTCTATCTTCTTTTCTTACTTTACTTCTTCACTTTTTATAAATACTTATTACTTCTCAAAGCATACTCCTTAAAACTGAAATTCTATCTTCTTTTCTTACTTTACTTCTTCACTTTTCTAAATACTTATTACTTCTCAAAGCATACTCCTTAAAACTTAATTTCTTTCTTCTTTTCTTACTTTACTTCTTCACTTTTTCTATAGGCTAACTTTCATCTACAAGCATATCTTGACAAACCGAATACAGATTCGTTATTGTGACATTATTACTAACATTTTGGATATTCTAACTCATATTTTAGTGCTTGCTACGAATACTTATCATTAGATATTCTTTTCTTACTTTACTTCTTCACTTTTATAAATACTTATTACTTCTCAAAAGCATACTCCTTAAAACTGAAATTCTATCTTCTTTTCTTACTTTACTTCTTCACTTTTATAAATACTTATTACTTCTCAAAGCATACTCCTTAAAACTGAAATTCTATCTTCTTTTTCCTTACTTTACTTCTTCACTTTTCTAAATACTTATTACTTCTCAAAGCATACTCCTTAAAACTTAATTTCTTTCTTCTTTTCTTACTTTACTTCTTCACTTTTCTATAGGCTAACTTTCATCTACAAGCATATCTTGACAAACCGAAATACAGATTCGTTATTGTGACATTATTACTAACATTTTGGATATTCTAACTCATATTTTAGTGCTTGCTACGAATACTTATCATTAGATATTCTTTTTCTTACTTTACTTCTTCACTTTTATAAATACTTATTACTTCTCTAAAGCATACTCCTTAAAACTGAAATTCTATCTTCTTTTTCTTACTTTACTTCTTCACTTTTATAAATACTTATTACTTCTCAAAGCATACTCCTTAAAACTGAAATTCTATCTTCTTTTTCTTACTTTACTTCTTCACTTTTCTAAATACTTATTACTTCTCAAAGCATACTCCTTAAAACTTAATTTCTTTCTTCTTTTCTTACTTTACTTCTTCACTTTTCTATAGGCTAACTTTCATCTACAAGCATATCTTGACAAACCGAATACAGATTCGTTATTGTGACATTTATTACTAACATTTTGGATATTCTAACTCATATTTTAGTGCTTGCTACGAATACTTATCATTAGATATTCTTTTCTTACTTTACTTCTTCACTTTTTATAAATACTTATTACTTCTCAAAGCATACTCCTTAAAACTGAAATTCTATCTTCTTTTCTTACTTTACTTCCTTCACTTTTATAAATACTTATTTACTTCTCAAAGCATACTCCTTAAAAACTGAAATTTCTATCTTCTTTTCTTACTTTACTTCTTCACTTTTCTAAATACTTATTACTTCTCAAAGCATACTCCTTAAAAACTTAATTTCTTTCTTCTTTTCTTACTTTACTTCTTCACTTTTTCTATAGGCTAACTTTCATCTACAAGCATATCTTGACAAACCGAATACAGATTCGTTATTGTGACATTATTACTAACATTTTGGATATTCTAACTTATATTTTAGTGCTTGCTACGAATACTTATCATTAGATATTCTTTTCATACTTTACTTCTTCACTTTTATAAATACTTATTACTTCTCAAAGCATACTCCTTAAAACTGAAATTCTATCTTCTTTTCTTACTTTACTTCTTCACTTTTCTAAATACTTATTACTTCTCAAAGCATACTCCTTAAAACTTAATTTCTTTCTTCTTTTCTTACTTTACTTCTTCACTTTTCTATAGGCTAACTTTCATCTACAAGCATATCTTGACAAACCGAATACAGATTCGTTATTGTGACATTATTACTAACATTTTGGATATTCTAACTTATATTTTAGTGCTTGCTACGAATACTTATCATTAGATATTCTTTTCATACTTTACTTCTTCACTTTTATAAATACTTATTACTTCTCAAAGCATACTCCTTAAAACTGAAATTCTATCTTCTTTTCTTACTTTACTTCTTCACTTTTATAAATACTTATTACTTCTCAAAGCATACTCCTTAAAACTGAAATTCTATCTTCTTTTCTTACTTTACTTCTTCACTTTTCTAAATACTTATTACTTCTCAAAGCATACTCCTTAAAACTTAATTTCTTTCTTCTTTTCTTACTTTACTTCTTCACTTTTCTATAGGCTAACTTTCATCTACAAGCATATCTTGACAAACCGAATACAGATTCGTTATTGTGACATTATTACTAACATTTTGGATATTCTAACTCATATTTTAGTGCTTGCTACGAATACTTATCATTAGATATTCTTTTCTTACTTTACTTCTTCACTTTTATAAATACTTATTACTTCTCAAAGCATACTCCTTAAAACTGAAATTCTATCTTCTTTTCTTACTTTACTTCTTCACTTTTATAAATACTTATTACTTCTCAAAGCATACTCCTTAAAACTGAAATTCTATCTTCTTTTCTTACTTTACTTCTTCACTTTTCTAAATACTTATTACTTCTCAAAGCATACTCCTTAAAACTTAATTTCTTTCTTCTTTTCTTACTTTACTTCTTCACTTTTCTATAGGCTAACTTTCATCTACAAGCATATCTTGACAAACCGAATACAGATTCGTTATTGTGACATTATTACTAACATTTTGGATATTCTAACTCATATTTTAGTGCTTGCTACGAATACTTATCATTAGATATTCTTTTCTTACTTTACTTCTTCACTTTTATAAATACTTATTACTTCTCAAAGCATACTCCTTAAAACTGAAATTCTATCTTCTTTTCTTACTTTACTTCTTCACTTTTATAAATACTTATTACTTCTCAAAGCATACTCCTTAAAACTGAAATTCTATCTTCTTTTCTTACTTTACTTCTTCACTTTTCTAAATACTTATTACTTCTCAAAGCATACTCCTTAAAACTTAATTTCTTTCTTCTTTTCTTACTTTACTTCTTCACTTTTCTATAGGCTAACTTTCATCTACAAGCATATCTTGACAAACCGAATACAGATTCGTTATTGTGACATTATTACTAACATTTTGGATATTCTAACTCATATTTTAGTGCTTGCTACGAATACTTATCATTAGATATTCTTTTCTTACTTTACTTCTTCACTTTTATAAATACTTATTACTTCTCAAAGCATACTCCTTAAAACTGAAATTCTATCTTCTTTTCTTACTTTACTTCTTCACTTTTATAAATACTTATTACTTCTCAAAGCATACTCCTTAAAACTGAAATTCTATCTTCTTTTCTTACTTTACTTCTTCACTTTTCTAAATACTTATTACTTCTCAAAGCATACTCCTTAAAACTTAATTTCTTTCTTCTTTTCTTACTTTACTTCTTCACTTTTCTATAGGCTAACTTTCATCTACAAGCATATCTTGACAAACCGAATACAGATTCGTTATTGTGACATTATTACTAACATTTTGGATATTCTAACTCATATTTTAGTGCTTGCTACGAATACTTATCATTAGATATTCTTTTCTTACTTTACTTCTTCACTTTTATAAATACTTATTACTTCTCAAAGCATACTCCTTAAAACTGAAATTCTATCTTCTTTTCTTACTTTACTTCTTCACTTTTATAAATACTTATTACTTCTCAAAGCATACTCCTTAAAACTGAAATTCTATCTTCTTTTCTTACTTTACTTCTTCACTTTTCTAAATACTTATTACTTCTCAAAGCATACTCCTTAAAACTTAATTTCTTTCTTCTTTTCTTACTTTACTTCTTCACTTTTCTATAGGCTAACTTTCATCTACAAGCATATCTTGACAAACCGAATACAGATTCGTTATTGTGACATTATTACTAACATTTTGGATATTCTAACTCATATTTTAGTGCTTGCTACGAATACTTATCATTAGATATTCTTTTCTTACTTTACTTCTTCACTTTTATAAATACTTATTACTTCTCAAAGCATACTCCTTAAAACTGAAATTCTATCTTCTTTTCTTACTTTACTTCTTCACTTTTATAAATACTTATTACTTCTCAAAGCATACTCCTTAAAACTGAAATTCTATCTTCTTTTCTTACTTTACTTCTTCACTTTTCTAAATACTTATTACTTCTCAAAGCATACTCCTTAAAACT
Source organism: Loxodes magnus (assembly GCA_946699065.1). Lineage (NCBI taxonomy): Eukaryota > Ciliophora > Karyorelictea > Loxodida > Loxodidae > Loxodes > Loxodes magnus. The sequence goes on from CAMPDV010004949.1 coordinate 14,472, forward strand.
TAATTTCTTTCTTCTTTTCTTACTTTACTTCTTCACTTTTCTATAGGCTAACTTTCATCTACAAGCATATCTTGACAAACCGAATACAGATTCGTTATTGTGACATTATTACTAACATTTTGGATATTCTAACTCATATTTTAGTGCTTGCTACGAATACTTATCATTAGATATTCTTTTCTTACTTTACTTCTTCACTTTTATAAATACTTATTACTTCTCAAAGCATACTCCTTAAAACTGAAATTCTATCTTCTTTTCTTACTTTACTTCTTCACTTTTATAAATACTTATTACTTCTCAAAGCATACTCCTTAAAACTGAAATTCTATCTTCTTTTCTTACTTTACTTCTTCACTTTTCTAAATACTTATTACTTCTCAAAGCATACTCCTTAAAACTTAATTTCTTTCTTCTTTTCTTACTTTACTTCTTCACTTTTCTATAGGCTAACTTTCATCTACAAGCATATCTTGACAAACCGAATACAGATTCGTTATTGTGACATTATTACTAACATTTTGGATATTCTAACTTATATTTTAGTGCTTGCTACGAATACTTATCATTAGATATTCTTTTCATACTTTACTTCTTCACTTTTATAAATACTTATTACTTCTCAAAGCATACTCCTTAAAACTGAAATTCTATCTTCTTTTCTTACTTTACTTCTTCACTTTTCTAAATACTTATTACTTCTCAAAGCATACTCCTTAAAACTTAATTTCTTTCTTCTTTTCTTACTTTACTTCTTCACTTTTCTATAGGCTAACTTTCATCTACAAGCATATCTTGACAAACCGAATACAGATTCGTTATTGTGACATTATTACTAACATTTTGGATATTCTAACTTATATTTTAGTGCTTGCTACGAATACTTATCATTAGATATTCTTTTCATACTTTACTTCTTCACTTTTATAAATACTTATTACTTCTCAAAGCATACTCCTTAAAACTGAAATTCTATCTTCTTTTCTTACTTTACTTCTTCACTTTTATAAATACTTATTACTTCTCAAAGCATACTCCTTAAAACTGAAATTCTATCTTCTTTTCTTACTTTACTTCTTCACTTTTCTAAATACTTATTACTTCTCAAAGCATACTCCTTAAAACTTAATTTCTTTCTTCTTTTCTTACTTTACTTCTTCACTTTTCTATAGGCTAACTTTCATCTACAAGCATATCTTGACAAACCGAATACAGATTCGTTATTGTGACATTATTACTAACATTTTGGATATTCTAACTCATATTTTAGTGCTTGCTACGAATACTTATCATTAGATATTCTTTTCTTACTTTACTTCTTCACTTTTATAAATACTTATTACTTCTCAAAGCATACTCCTTAAAACTGAAATTCTATCTTCTTTTCTTACTTTACTTCTTCACTTTTATAAATACTTATTACTTCTCAAAGCATACTCCTTAAAACTGAAATTCTATCTTCTTTTCTTACTTTACTTCTTCACTTTTCTAAATACTTATTACTTCTCAAAGCATACTCCTTAAAACTTAATTTCTTTCTTCTTTTCTTACTTTACTTCTTCACTTTTCTATAGGCTAACTTTCATCTACAAGCATATCTTGACAAACCGAATACAGATTCGTTATTGTGACATTATTACTAACATTTTGGATATTCTAACTCATATTTTAGTGCTTGCTACGAATACTTATCATTAGATATTCTTTTCTTACTTTACTTCTTCACTTTTATAAATACTTATTACTTCTCAAAGCATACTCCTTAAAACTGAAATTCTATCTTCTTTTCTTACTTTACTTCTTCACTTTTATAAATACTTATTACTTCTCAAAGCATACTCCTTAAAACTGAAATTCTATCTTCTTTTCTTACTTTACTTCTTCACTTTTCTAAATACTTATTACTTCTCAAAGCATACTCCTTAAAACTTAATTTCTTTCTTCTTTTCTTACTTTACTTCTTCACTTTTCTATAGGCTAACTTTCATCTACAAGCATATCTTGACAAACCGAATACAGATTCGTTATTGTGACATTATTACTAACATTTTGGATATTCTAACTTATATTTTAGTGCTTGCTACGAATACTTATCATTAGATATTCTTTTCATACTTTACTTCTTCACTTTTATAAATACTTATTACTTCTCAAAGCATACTCCTTAAAACTGAAATTCTATCTTCTTTTCTTACTTTACTTCTTCACTTTTCTAAATACTTATTACTTCTCAAAGCATACTCCTTAAAACTTAATTTCTTTCTTCTTTTCTTACTTTACTTCTTCACTTTTCTATAGGCTAACTTTCATCTACAAGCATATCTTGACAAACCGAATACAGATTCGTTATTGTGACATTATTACTAACATTTTGGATATTCTAACTTATATTTTAGTGCTTGCTACGAATACTTATCATTAGATATTCTTTTCATACTTTACTTCTTCACTTTTATAAATACTTATTACTTCTCAAAGCATACTCCTTAAAACTGAAATTCTATCTTCTTTTCTTACTTTACTTCTTCACTTTTCTAAATACTTATTACTTCTCAAAGCATACTCCTTAAAACTTAATTTCTTTCTTCTTTTCTTACTTTACTTCTTCACTTTTCTATAGGCTAACTTTCATCTACAAGCATATCTTGACAAACCGAATACAGATTCGTTATTGTGACATTATTACTAACATTTTGGATATTCTAACTCATATTTTAGTGCTTGCTACGAATACTTATCATTAGATATTCTTTTCTTACTTTACTTCTTCACTTTTATAAATACTTATTACTTCTCAAAGCATACTCCTTAAAACTGAAATTCTATCTTCTTTTCTTACTTTACTTCTTCACTTTTCTAAATACTTATTACTTCTCAAAGCATACTCCTTAAAACTTAATTTCTTTCTTCTTTTCTTACTTTACTTCTTCACTTTTCTATAGGCTAACTTTCATCTACAAGCATATCTTGACAAACCGAATACAGATTCGTTATTGTGACATTATTACTAACATTTTGGATATTCTAACTTATATTTTAGTGCTTGCTACGAATACTTATCATTAGATATTCTTTTCATACTTTACTTCTTCACTTTTATAAATACTTATTACTTCTCAAAGCATACTCCTTAAAACTGAAATTCTATCTTCTTTTCTTACTTTACTTCTTCACTTTTATAAATACTTATTACTTCTCAAAGCATACTCCTTAAAACTGAAATTCTATCTTCTTTTCTTACTTTACTTCTTCACTTTTCTAAATACTTATTACTTCTCAAAGCATACTCCTTAAAACTTAATTTCTTTCTTCTTTTCTTACTTTACTTCTTCACTTTTCTATAGGCTAACTTTCATCTACAAGCATATCTTGACAAACCGAATACAGATTCGTTATTGTGACATTATTACTAACATTTTGGATATTCTAACTCATATTTTAGTGCTTGCTACGAATACTTATCATTAGATATTCTTTTCTTACTTTACTTCTTCACTTTTATAAATACTTATTACTTCTCAAAGCATACTCCTTAAAACTGAAATTCTATCTTCTTTTCTTACTTTACTTCTTCACTTTTATAAATACTTATTACTTCTCAAAGCATACTCCTTAAAACTGAAATTCTATCTTCTTTTCTTACTTTACTTCTTCACTTTTCTAAATACTTATTACTTCTCAAAGCATACTCCTTAAAACTTAATTTCTTTCTTCTTTTCTTACTTTACTTCTTCACTTTTCTATAGGCTAACTTTCATCTACAAGCATATCTTGACAAACCGAATACAGATTCGTTATTGTGACATTATTACTAACATTTTGGATATTCTAACTTATATTTTAGTGCTTGCTACGAATACTTATCATTAGATATTCTTTTCTTACTTTACTTCTTCACTTTTATAAATACTTATTACTTCTCAAAGCATACTCCTTAAAACTGAAATTCTATCTTCTTTTCTTACTTTACTTCTTCACTTTTATAAATACTTATTACTTCTCAAAGCATACTCCTTAAAACTGAAATTCTATCTTCTTTTCTTACTTTACTTCTTCACTTTTCTAAATACTTATTACTTCTCAAAGCATACTCCTTAAAACTTAATTTCTTTCTTCTTTTCTTACTTTACTTCTTCACTTTTCTATAGGCTAACTTTCATCTACAAGCATATCTTGACAAACCGAATACAGATTCGTTATTGTGACATTATTACTAACATTTTGGATATTCTAACTTATATTTTAGTGCTTGCTACGAATACTTATCATTAGATATTCTTTTCATACTTTACTTCTTCACTTTTATAAATACTTATTACTTCTCAAAGCATACTCCTTAAAACTGAAATTCTATCTTCTTTTCTTACTTTACTTCTTCACTTTTCTAAATACTTATTACTTCTCAAAGCATACTCCTTAAAACTTAATTTCTTTCTTCTTTTCTTACTTTACTTCTTCACTTTTCTATAGGCTAACTTTCATCTACAAGCATATCTTGACAAACCGAATACAGATTCGTTATTGTGACATTATTACTAACATTTTGGATATTCTAACTTATATTTTAGTGCTTGCTACGAATACTTATCATTAGATATTCTTTTCATACTTTACTTCTTCACTTTTATAAATACTTATTACTTCTCAAAGCATACTCCTTAAAACTGAAATTCTATCTTCTTTTCTTACTTTACTTCTTCACTTTTCTAAATACTTATTACTTCTCAAAGCATACTCCTTAAAACTTAATTTCTTTCTTCTTTTCTTACTTTACTTCTTCACTTTTCTATAGGCTAACTTTCATCTACAAGCATATCTTGACAAACCGAATACAGATTCGTTATTGTGACATTATTACTAACATTTTGGATATTCTAACTTATATTTTAGTGCTTGCTACGAATACTTATCATTAGATATTCTTTTCATACTTTACTTCTTCACTTTTATAAATACTTATTACTTCTCAAAGCATACTCCTTAAAACTGAAATTCTATCTTCTTTTCTTACTTTACTTCTTCACTTTTCTAAATACTTATTACTTCTCAAAGCATACTCCTTAAAACTTAATTTCTTTCTTCTTTTCTTACTTTACTTCTTCACTTTTCTATAGGCTAACTTTCATCTACAAGCATATCTTGACAAACCGAATACAGATTCGTTATTGTGACATTATTACTAACATTTTGGATATTCTAACTTATATTTTAGTGCTTGCTACGAATACTTATCATTAGATATTCTTTTCATACTTTACTTCTTCACTTTTATAAATACTTATTACTTCTCAAAGCATACTCCTTAAAACTGAAATTCTATCTTCTTTTCTTACTTTACTTCTTCACTTTTCTAAATACTTATTACTTCTCAAAGCATACTCCTTAAAACTTAATTTCTTTCTTCTTTTCTTACTTTACTTCTTCACTTTTCTATAGGCTAACTTTCATCTACAAGCATATCTTGACAAACCGAATACAGATTCGTTATTGTGACATTATTACTAACATTTTGGATATTCTAACTCATATTTTAGTGCTTGCTACGAATACTTATCATTAGATATTCTTTTCTTACTTTACTTCTTCACTTTTATAAATACTTATTACTTCTCAAAGCATACTCCTTAAAACTGAAATTCTATCTTCTTTTCTTACTTTACTTCTTCACTTTTATAAATACTTATTACTTCTCAAAGCATACTCCTTAAAACTGAAATTCTATCTTCTTTTCTTACTTTACTTCTTCACTTTTCTAAATACTTATTACTTCTCAAAGCATACTCCTTAAAACTTAATTTCTTTCTTCTTTTCTTACTTTACTTCTTCACTTTTCTATAGGCTAACTTTCATCTACAAGCATATCTTGACAAACCGAATACAGATTCGTTATTGTGACATTATTACTAACATTTTGGATATTCTAACTTATATTTTAGTGCTTGCTACGAATACTTATCATTAGATATTCTTTTCTTACTTTACTTCTTCACTTTTATAAATACTTATTACTTCTCAAAGCATACTCCTTAAAACTGAAATTCTATCTTCTTTTCTTACTTTACTTCTTCACTTTTATAAATACTTATTACTTCTCAAAGCATACTCCTTAAAACTGAAATTCTATCTTCTTTTCTTACTTTACTTCTTCACTTTTCTAAATACTTATTACTTCTCAAAGCATACTCCTTAAAACTTAATTTCTTTCTTCTTTTCTTACTTTACTTCTTCACTTTTCTATAGGCTAACTTTCATCTACAAGCATATCTTGACAAACCGAATACAGATTCGTTATTGTGACATTATTACTAACATTTTGGATATTCTAACTTATATTTTAGTGCTTGCTACGAATACTTATCATTAGATATTCTTTTCATACTTTACTTCTTCACTTTTATAAATACTTATTACTTCTCAAAGCATACTCCTTAAAACTGAAATTCTATCTTCTTTTCTTACTTTACTTCTTCACTTTTCTAAATACTTATTACTTCTCAAAGCATACTCCTTAAAACTTAATTTCTTTCTTCTTTTCTTACTTTACTTCTTCACTTTTCTATAGGCTAACTTTCATCTACAAGCATATCTTGACAAACCGAATACAGATTCGTTATTGTGACATTATTACTAACATTTTGGATATTCTAACTTATATTTTAGTGCTTGCTACGAATACTTATCATTAGATATTCTTTTCATACTTTACTTCTTCACTTTTATAAATACTTATTACTTCTCAAAGCATACTCCTTAAAACTGAAATTCTATCTTCTTTTCTTACTTTACTTCTTCACTTTTCTAAATACTTATTACTTCTCAAAGCATACTCCTTAAAACTTAATTTCTTTCTTCTTTTCTTACTTTACTTCTTCACTTTTCTATAGGCTAACTTTCATCTACAAGCATATCTTGACAAACCGAATACAGATTCGTTATTGTGACATTATTACTAACATTTTGGATATTCTAACTTATATTTTAGTGCTTGCTACGAATACTTATCATTAGATATTCTTTTCATACTTTACTTCTTCACTTTTATAAATACTTATTACTTCTCAAAGCATACTCCTTAAAACTGAAATTCTATCTTCTTTTCTTACTTTACTTCTTCACTTTTCTAAATACTTATTACTTCTCAAAGCATACTCCTTAAAACTTAATTTCTTTCTTCTTTTCTTACTTTACTTCTTCACTTTTCTATAGGCTAACTTTCATCTACAAGCATATCTTGACAAACCGAATACAGATTCGTTATTGTGACATTATTACTAACATTTTGGATATTCTAACTTATATTTTAGTGCTTGCTACGAATACTTATCATTAGATATTCTTTTCATACTTTACTTCTTCACTTTTATAAATACTTATTACTTCTCAAAGCATACTCCTTAAAACTGAAATTCTATCTTCTTTTCTTACTTTACTTCTTCACTTTTCTAAATACTTATTACTTCTCAAAGCATACTCCTTAAAACTTAATTTCTTTCTTCTTTTCTTACTTTACTTCTTCACTTTTCTATAGGCTAACTTTCATCTACAAGCATATCTTGACAAACCGAATACAGATTCGTTATTGTGACATTATTACTAACATTTTGGATATTCTAACTCATATTTTAGTGCTTGCTACGAATACTTATCATTAGATATTCTTTTCTTACTTTACTTCTTCACTTTTATAAATACTTATTACTTCTCAAAGCATACTCCTTAAAACTGAAATTCTATCTTCTTTTCTTACTTTACTTCTTCACTTTTATAAATACTTATTACTTCTCAAAGCATACTCCTTAAAACTGAAATTCTATCTTCTTTTCTTACTTTACTTCTTCACTTTTCTAAATACTTATTACTTCTCAAAGCATACTCCTTAAAACTTAATTTCTTTCTTCTTTTCTTACTTTACTTCTTCACTTTTCTATAGGCTAACTTTCATCTACAAGCATATCTTGACAAACCGAATACAGATTCGTTATTGTGACATTATTACTAACATTTTGGATATTCTAACTTATATTTTAGTGCTTGCTACGAATACTTATCATTAGATATTCTTTTCATACTTTACTTCTTCACTTTTATAAATACTTATTACTTCTCAAAGCATACTCCTTAAAACTGAAATTCTATCTTCTTTTCTTACTTTACTTCTTCACTTTTCTAAATACTTATTACTTCTCAAAGCATACTCCTTAAAACTTAATTTCTTTCTTCTTTTCTTACTTTACTTCTTCACTTTTCTATAGGCTAACTTTCATCTACAAGCATATCTTGACAAACCGAATACAGATTCGTTATTGTGACATTATTACTAACATTTTGGATATTCTAACTTATATTTTAGTGCTTGCTACGAATACTTATCATTAGATATTCTTTTCATACTTTACTTCTTCACTTTTATAAATACTTATTACTTCTCAAAGCATACTCCTTAAAACTGAAATTCTATCTTCTTTTCTTACTTTACTTCTTCACTTTTCTAAATACTTATTACTTCTCAAAGCATACTCCTTAAAACTTAATTTCTTTCTTCTTTTCTTACTTTACTTCTTCACTTTTCTATAGGCTAACTTTCATCTACAAGCATATCTTGACAAACCGAATACAGATTCGTTATTGTGACATTATTACTAACATTTTGGATATTCTAACTTATATTTTAGTGCTTGCTACGAATACTTATCATTAGATATTCTTTTCATACTTTACTTCTTCACTTTTATAAATACTTATTACTTCTCAAAGCATACTCCTTAAAACTGAAATTCTATCTTCTTTTCTTACTTTACTTCTTCACTTTTCTAAATACTTATTACTTCTCAAAGCATACTCCTTAAAACTTAATTTCTTTCTTCTTTTCTTACTTTACTTCTTCACTTTTCTATAGGCTAACTTTCATCTACAAGCATATCTTGACAAACCGAATACAGATTCGTTATTGTGACATTATTACTAACATTTTGGATATTCTAACTTATATTTTAGTGCTTGCTACGAATACTTATCATTAGATATTCTTTTCATACTTTACTTCTTCACTTTTATAAATACTTATTACTTCTCAAAGCATACTCCTTAAAACTGAAATTCTATCTTCTTTTCTTACTTTACTTCTTCACTTTTCTAAATACTTATTACTTCTCAAAGCATACTCCTTAAAACTTAATTTCTTTCTTCTTTTCTTACTTTACTTCTTCACTTTTCTATAGGCTAACTTTCATCTACAAGCATATCTTGACAAACCGAATACAGATTCGTTATTGTGACATTATTACTAACATTTTGGATATTCTAACTCATATTTTAGTGCTTGCTACGAATACTTATCATTAGATATTCTTTTCTTACTTTACTTCTTCACTTTTATAAATACTTATTACTTCTCAAAGCATACTCCTTAAAACTGAAATTCTATCTTCTTTTCTTACTTTACTTCTTCACTTTTATAAATACTTATTACTTCTCAAAGCATACTCCTTAAAACTGAAATTCTATCTTCTTTTCTTACTTTACTTCTTCACTTTTCTAAATACTTATTACTTCTCAAAGCATACTCCTTAAAACTTAATTTCTTTCTTCTTTTCTTACTTTACTTCTTCACTTTTCTATAGGCTAACTTTCATCTACAAGCATATCTTGACAAACCGAATACAGATTCGTTATTGTGACATTATTACTAACATTTTGGATATTCTAACTTATATTTTAGTGCTTGCTACGAATACTTATCATTAGATATTCTTTTCATACTTTACTTCTTCACTTTTATAAATACTTATTACTTCTCAAAGCATACTCCTTAAAACTGAAATTCTATCTTCTTTTCTTACTTTACTTCTTCACTTTTCTAAATACTTATTACTTCTCAAAGCATACTCCTTAAAACTTAATTTCTTTCTTCTTTTCTTACTTTACTTCTTCACTTTTCTATAGGCTAACTTTCATCTACAAGCATATCTTGACAAACCGAATACAGATTCGTTATTGTGACATTATTACTAACATTTTGGATATTCTAACTTATATTTTAGTGCTTGCTACGAATACTTATCATTAGATATTCTTTTCATACTTTACTTCTTCACTTTTATAAATACTTATTACTTCTCAAAGCATACTCCTTAAAACTGAAATTCTATCTTCTTTTCTTACTTTACTTCTTCACTTTTCTAAATACTTATTACTTCTCAAAGCATACTCCTTAAAACTTAATTTCTTTCTTCTTTTCTTACTTTACTTCTTCACTTTTCTATAGGCTAACTTTCATCTACAAGCATATCTTGACAAACCGAATACAGATTCGTTATTGTGACATTATTACTAACATTTTGGATATTCTAACTTATATTTTAGTGCTTGCTACGAATACTTATCATTAGATATTCTTTTCATACTTTACTTCTTCACTTTTATAAATACTTATTACTTCTCAAAGCATACTCCTTAAAACTGAAATTCTATCTTCTTTTCTTACTTTACTTCTTCACTTTTCTAAATACTTATTACTTCTCAAAGCATACTCCTTAAAACTTAATTTCTTTCTTCTTTTCTTACTTTACTTCTTCACTTTTCTATAGGCTAACTTTCATCTACAAGCATATCTTGACAAACCGAATACAGATTCGTTATTGTGACATTATTACTAACATTTTGGATATTCTAACTCATATTTTAGTGCTTGCTACGAATACTTATCATTAGATATTCTTTTCTTACTTTACTTCTTCACTTTTATAAATACTTATTACTTCTCAAAGCATACTCCTTAAAACTGAAATTCTATCTTCTTTTCTTACTTTACTTCTTCACTTTTATAAATACTTATTACTTCTCAAAGCATACTCCTTAAAACTGAAATTCTATCTTCTTTTCTTACTTTACTTCTTCACTTTTCTAAATACTTATTACTTCTCAAAGCATACTCCTTAAAACTTAATTTCTTTCTTCTTTTCTTACTTTACTTCTTCACTTTTCTATAGGCTAACTTTCATCTACAAGCATATCTTGACAAACCGAATACAGATTCGTTATTGTGACATTATTACTAACATTTTGGATATTCTAACTTATATTTTAGTGCTTGCTACGAATACTTATCATTAGATATTCTTTTCATACTTTACTTCTTCACTTTTATAAATACTTATTACTTCTCAAAGCATACTCCTTAAAACTGAAATTCTATCTTCTTTTCTTACTTTACTTCTTCACTTTTCTAAATACTTATTACTTCTCAAAGCATACTCCTTAAAACTTAATTTCTTTCTTCTTTTCTTACTTTACTTCTTCACTTTTCTATAGGCTAACTTTCATCTACAAGCATATCTTGACAAACCGAATACAGATTCGTTATTGTGACATTATTACTAACATTTTGGATATTCTAACTCATATTTTAGTGCTTGCTACGAATACTTATCATTAGATATTCTTTTCTTACTTTACTTCTTCACTTTTATAAATACTTATTACTTCTCAAAGCATACTCCTTAAAACTGAAATTCTATCTTCTTTTCTTACTTTACTTCTTCACTTTTCTAAATACTTATTACTTCTCAAAGCATACTCCTTAAAACTGAAATTCTATCTTCTTTTCTTACTTTACTTCTTCACTTTTCTATAGGCTAACTTTCATCTACAAGCATATCTTGACAAACCGAATACAGATTCGTTATTGTGACATTATTACTAACATTTTGGATATTCTAACTCATATTTTAGTGCTTGCTACGAATACTTATCATTAGATATTCTTTTCTTACTTTACTTCTTCACTTTTATAAATACTTATTACTTCTCAAAGCATACTCCTTAAAACTGAAATTCTATCTTCTTTTCTTACTTTACTTCTTCACTTTTATAAATACTTATTACTTCTCAAAGCATACTCCTTAAAACTGAAATTCTATCTTCTTTTCTTACTTTACTTCTTCACTTTTCTAAATACTTATTACTTCTCAAAGCATACTCCTTAAAACTTAATTTCTTTCTTCTTTTCTTACTTTACTTCTTCACTTTTCTATAGGCTAACTTTCATCTACAAGCATATCTTGACAAACCGAATACAGATTCGTTATTGTGACATTATTACTAACATTTTGGATATTCTAACTCATATTTTAGTGCTTGCTACGAATACTTATCATTAGATATTCTTTTCTTACTTTACTTCTTCACTTTTATAAATACTTATTACTTCTCAAAGCATACTCCTTAAAACTGAAATTCTATCTTCTTTTCTTACTTTACTTCTTCACTTTTCTAAATACTTATTACTTCTCAAAGCATACTCCTTAAAACTGAAATTCTATCTTCTTTTCTTACTTTACTTCTTCACTTTTCTAAATACTTATTACTTCTCAAAGCATACTCCTTAAAACTGAAATTCTATCTTCTTTTCTTACTTTACTTCTTCACTTTTATAAATACTTATTACTTCTCAAAGCATACTCCTTAAAACTGAAATTCTATCTTCTTTTCTTACTTTACTTCTTCACTTTTCTAAATACTTATTACTTCTCAAAGCATACTCCTTAAAACTTAATTTCTTTCTTCTTTTCTTACTTTACTTCTTCACTTTTCTATAGGCTAACTTTCATCTACAAGCATATCTTGACAAACCGAATACAGATTCGTTATTGTGACATTATTACTAACATTTTGGATATTCTAACTCATATTTTAGTGCTTGCTACGAATACTTATCATTAGATATTCTTTTCTTACTTTACTTCTTCACTTTTATAAATACTTATTACTTCTCAAAGCATACTCCTTAAAACTGAAATTCTATCTTCTTTTCTTACTTTACTTCTTCACTTTTCTAAATACTTATTACTTCTCAAAGCATACTCCTTAAAACTGAAATTCTATCTTCTTTTCTTACTTTACTTCTTCACTTTTCTATAGGCTAACTTTCATCTACAAGCATATCTTGACAAACCGAATACAGATTCGTTATTGTGACATTATTACTAACATTTTGGATATTCTAACTCATATTTTAGTGCTTGCTACGAATACTTATCATTAGATATTCTTTTCTTACTTTACTTCTTCACTTTTATAAATACTTATTACTTCTCAAAGCATACTCCTTAAAACTGAAATTCTATCTTCTTTTCTTACTTTACTTCTTCACTTTTATAAATACTTATTACTTCTCAAAGCATACTCCTTAAAACTGAAATTCTATCTTCTTTTCTTACTTTACTTCTTCACTTTTCTAAATACTTATTACTTCTCAAAGCATACTCCTTAAAACTTAATTTCTTTCTTCTTTTCTTACTTTACTTCTTCACTTTTCTATAGGCTAACTTTCATCTACAAGCATATCTTGACAAACCGAATACAGATTCGTTATTGTGACATTATTACTAACATTTTGGATATTCTAACTCATATTTTAGTGCTTGCTACGAATACTTATCATTAGATATTCTTTTCTTACTTTACTTCTTCACTTTTATAAATACTTATTACTTCTCAAAGCATACTCCTTAAAACTGAAATTCTATCTTCTTTTCTTACTTTACTTCTTCACTTTTATAAATACTTATTACTTCTCAAAGCATACTCCTTAAAACTGAAATTCTATCTTCTTTTCTTACTTTACTTCTTCACTTTTCTAAATACTTATTACTTCTCAAAGCATACTCCTTAAAACTTAATTTCTTTCTTCTTTTCTTACTTTACTTCTTCACTTTTCTATAGGCTAACTTTCATCTACAAGCATATCTTGACAAACCGAATACAGATTCGTTATTGTGACATTATTACTAACATTTTGGATATTCTAACTCATATTTTAGTGCTTGCTACGAATACTTATCATTAGATATTCTTTTCTTACTTTACTTCTTCACTTTTATAAATACTTATTACTTCTCAAAGCATACTCCTTAAAACTGAAATTCTATCTTCTTTTCTTACTTTACTTCTTCACTTTTATAAATACTTATTACTTCTCAAAGCATACTCCTTAAAACTGAAATTCTATCTTCTTTTCTTACTTTACTTCTTCACTTTTCTAAATACTTATTACTTCTCAAAGCATACTCCTTAAAACTTAATTTCTTTCTTCTTTTCTTACTTTACTTCTTCACTTTTCTATAGGCTAACTTTCATCTACAAGCATATCTTGACAAACCGAATACAGATTCGTTATTGTGACATTATTACTAACATTTTGGATATTCTAACTCATATTTTAGTGCTTGCTACGAATACTTATCATTAGATATTCTTTTCTTACTTTACTTCTTCACTTTTATAAATACTTATTACTTCTCAAAGCATACTCCTTAAAACTGAAATTCTATCTTCTTTTCTTACTTTACTTCTTCACTTTTATAAATACTTATTACTTCTCAAAGCATACTCCTTAAAACTGAAATTCTATCTTCTTTTCTTACTTTACTTCTTCACTTTTCTAAATACTTATTACTTCTCAAAGCATACTCCTTAAAACTTAATTTCTTTCTTCTTTTCTTACTTTACTTCTTCACTTTTCTATAGGCTAACTTTCATCTACAAGCATATCTTGACAAACCGAATACAGATTCGTTATTGTGACATTATTACTAACATTTTGGATATTCTAACTCATATTTTAGTGCTTGCTACGAATACTTATCATTAGATATTCTTTTCATACTTTACTTCTTCACTTTTATAAATACTTATTACTTCTCAAAGCATACTCCTTAAAACTGAAATTCTATCTTCTTTTCTTACTTTACTTCTTCACTTTTCTAAATACTTATTACTTCTCAAAGCATACTCCTTAAAACTTAATTTCTTTCTTCTTTTCTTACTTTACTTCTTCACTTTTCTATAGGCTAACTTTCATCTACAAGCATATCTTGACAAACCGAATACAGATTCGTTATTGTGACATTATTACTAACATTTTGGATATTCTAACTCATATTTTAGTGCTTGCTACGAATACTTATCATTAGATATTCTTTTCATACTTTACTTCTTCACTTTTATAAATACTTATTACTTCTCAAAGCATACTCCTTAAAACTGAAATTCTATCTTCTTTTCTTACTTTACTTCTTCACTTTTCTAAATACTTATTACTTCTCAAAGCATACTCCTTAAAACTTAATTTCTTTCTTCTTTTCTTACTTTACTTCTTCACTTTTCTAAATACTTATTACTTCTCAAAGCATACTCCTTAAAACTTAATTTCTTTCTTCTTTTCTTACTTTACTTCTTCACTTTTCTATAGGCTAACTTTCATCTACAAGCATATCTTGACAAACCGAATACAGATTCGTTATTGTGACATTATTACTAACATTTTGGATATTCTAACTCATATTTTAGTGCTTGCTACGAATACTTATCATTAGATATTCTTTTCTTACTTTACTTCTTCACTTTTATAAATACTTATTACTTCTCAAAGCATACTCCTTAAAACTGAAATTCTATCTTCTTTTCTTACTTTACTTCTTCACTTTTATAAATACTTATTACTTCTCAAAGCATACTCCTTAAAACTGAAATTCTATCTTCTTTTCTTACTTTACTTCTTCACTTTTCTAAATACTTATTACTTCTCAAAGCATACTCCTTAAAACTTAATTTCTTTCTTCTTTTCTTACTTTACTTCTTCACTTTTCTATAGGCTAACTTTCATCTACAAGCATATCTTGACAAACCGAATACAGATTCGTTATTGTGACATTATTACTAACATTTTGGATATTCTAACTTATATTTTAGTGCTTGCTACGAATACTTATCATTAGATATTCTTTTCATACTTTACTTCTTCACTTTTATAAATACTTATTACTTCTCAAAGCATACTCCTTAAAACTGAAATTCTATCTTCTTTTCTTACTTTACTTCTTCACTTTTCTAAATACTTATTACTTCTCAAAGCATACTCCTTAAAACTTAATTTCTTTCTTCTTTTCTTACTTTACTTCTTCACTTTTCTATAGGCTAACTTTCATCTACAAGCATATCTTGACAAACCGAATACAGATTCGTTATTGTGACATTATTACTAACATTTTGGATATTCTAACTCATATTTTAGTGCTTGCTACGAATACTTATCATTAGATATTCTTTTCTTACTTTACTTCTTCACTTTTATAAATACTTATTACTTCTCAAAGCATACTCCTTAAAACTGAAATTCTATCTTCTTTTCTTACTTTACTTCTTCACTTTTATAAATACTTATTACTTCTCAAAGCATACTCCTTAAAACTGAAATTCTATCTTCTTTTCTTACTTTACTTCTTCACTTTTCTAAATACTTATTACTTCTCAAAGCATACTCCTTAAAACTTAATTTCTTTCTTCTTTTCTTACTTTACTTCTTCACTTTTCTATAGGCTAACTTTCATCTACAAGCATATCTTGACAAACCGAATACAGATTCGTTATTGTGACATTATTACTAACATTTTGGATATTCTAACTCATATTTTAGTGCTTGCTACGAATACTTATCATTAGATATTCTTTTCTTACTTTACTTCTTCACTTTTATAAATACTTATTACTTCTCAAAGCATACTCCTTAAAACTGAAATTCTATCTTCTTTTCTTACTTTACTTCTTCACTTTTATAAATACTTATTACTTCTCAAAGCATACTCCTTAAAACTGAAATTCTATCTTCTTTTCTTACTTTACTTCTTCACTTTTCTAAATACTTATTACTTCTCAAAGCATACTCCTTAAAACTTAATTTCTTTCTTCTTTTCTTACTTTACTTCTTCACTTTTCTATAGGCTAACTTTCATCTACAAGCATATCTTGACAAACCGAATACAGATTCGTTATTGTGACATTATTACTAACATTTTGGATATTCTAACTCATATTTTAGTGCTTGCTACGAATACTTATCATTAGATATTCTTTTCTTACTTTACTTCTTCACTTTTATAAATACTTATTACTTCTCAAAGCATACTCCTTAAAACTGAAATTCTATCTTCTTTTCTTACTTTACTTCTTCACTTTTATAAATACTTATTACTTCTCAAAGCATACTCCTTAAAACTGAAATTCTATCTTCTTTTCTTACTTTACTTCTTCACTTTTCTAAATACTTATTACTTCTCAAAGCATACTCCTTAAAACTTAATTTCTTTCTTCTTTTCTTACTTTACTTCTTCACTTTTCTATAGGCTAACTTTCATCTACAAGCATATCTTGACAAACCGAATACAGATTCGTTATTGTGACATTATTACTAACATTTTGGATATTCTAACTCATATTTTAGTGCTTGCTACGAATACTTATCATTAGATATTCTTTTCTTACTTTACTTCTTCACTTTTATAAATACTTATTACTTCTCAAAGCATACTCCTTAAAACTGAAATTCTATCTTCTTTTCTTACTTTACTTCTTCACTTTTATAAATACTTATTACTTCTCAAAGCATACTCCTTAAAACTGAAATTCTATCTTCTTTTCTTACTTTACTTCTTCACTTTTCTAAATACTTATTACTTCTCAAAGCATACTCCTTAAAACTTAATTTCTTTCTTCTTTTCTTACTTTACTTCTTCACTTTTCTATAGGCTAACTTTCATCTACAAGCATATCTTGACAAACCGAATACAGATTCGTTATTGTGACATTATTACTAACATTTTGGATATTCTAACTCATATTTTAGTGCTTGCTACGAATACTTATCATTAGATATTCTTTTCTTACTTTACTTCTTCACTTTTATAAATACTTATTACTTCTCAAAGCATACTCCTTAAAACTGAAATTCTATCTTCTTTTCTTACTTTACTTCTTCACTTTTATAAATACTTATTACTTCTCAAAGCATACTCCTTAAAACTGAAATTCTATCTTCTTTTCTTACTTTACTTCTTCACTTTTCTAAATACTTATTACTTCTCAAAGCATACTCCTTAAAACTTAATTTCTTTCTTCTTTTCTTACTTTACTTCTTCACTTTTCTATAGGCTAACTTTCATCTACAAGCATATCTTGACAAACCGAATACAGATTCGTTATTGTGACATTATTACTAACATTTTGGATATTCTAACTCATATTTTAGTGCTTGCTACGAATACTTATCATTAGATATTCTTTTCTTACTTTACTTCTTCACTTTTATAAATACTTATTACTTCTCAAAGCATACTCCTTAAAACTGAAATTCTATCTTCTTTTCTTACTTTACTTCTTCACTTTTATAAATACTTATTACTTCTCAAAGCATACTCCTTAAAACTGAAATTCTATCTTCTTTTCTTACTTTACTTCTTCACTTTTCTAAATACTTATTACTTCTCAAAGCATACTCCTTAAAACTTAATTTCTTTCTTCTTTTCTTACTTTACTTCTTCACTTTTCTATAGGCTAACTTTCATCTACAAGCATATCTTGACAAACCGAATACAGATTCGTTATTGTGACATTATTACTAACATTTTGGATATTCTAACTCATATTTTAGTGCTTGCTACGAATACTTATCATTAGATATTCTTTTCTTACTTTACTTCTTCACTTTTATAAATACTTATTACTTCTCAAAGCATACTCCTTAAAACTGAAATTCTATCTTCTTTTCTTACTTTACTTCTTCACTTTTATAAATACTTATTACTTCTCAAAGCATACTCCTTAAAACTGAAATTCTATCTTCTTTTCTTACTTTACTTCTTCACTTTTCTAAATACTTATTACTTCTCAAAGCATACTCCTTAAAACTTAATTTCTTTCTTCTTTTCTTACTTTACTTCTTCACTTTTCTATAGGCTAACTTTCATCTACAAGCATATCTTGACAAACCGAATACAGATTCGTTATTGTGACATTATTACTAACATTTTGGATATTCTAACTCATATTTTAGTGCTTGCTACGAATACTTATCATTAGATATTCTTTTCTTACTTTACTTCTTCACTTTTATAAATACTTATTACTTCTCAAAGCATACTCCTTAAAACTGAAATTCTATCTTCTTTTCTTACTTTACTTCTTCACTTTTATAAATACTTATTACTTCTCAAAGCATACTCCTTAAAACTGAAATTCTATCTTCTTTTCTTACTTTACTTCTTCACTTTTCTAAATACTTATTACTTCTCAAAGCATACTCCTTAAAACTTAATTTCTTTCTTCTTTTCTTACTTTACTTCTTCACTTTTCTATAGGCTAACTTTCATCTACAAGCATATCTTGACAAACCGAATACAGATTCGTTATTGTGACATTATTACTAACATTTTGGATATTCTAACTCATATTTTAGTGCTTGCTACGAATACTTATCATTAGATATTCTTTTCTTACTTTACTTCTTCACTTTTATAAATACTTATTACTTCTCAAAGCATACTCCTTAAAACTGAAATTCTATCTTCTTTTCTTACTTTACTTCTTCACTTTTATAAATACTTATTACTTCTCAAAGCATACTCCTTAAAACTGAAATTCTATCTTCTTTTCTTACTTTACTTCTTCACTTTTCTAAATACTTATTACTTCTCAAAGCATACTCCTTAAAACTTAATTTCTTTCTTCTTTTCTTACTTTACTTCTTCACTTTTCTATAGGCTAACTTTCATCTACAAGCATATCTTGACAAACCGAATACAGATTCGTTATTGTGACATTATTACTAACATTTTGGATATTCTAACTCATATTTTAGTGCTTGCTACGAATACTTATCATTAGATATTCTTTTCTTACTTTACTTCTTCACTTTTATAAATACTTATTACTTCTCAAAGCATACTCCTTAAAACTGAAATTCTATCTTCTTTTCTTACTTTACTTCTTCACTTTTATAAATACTTATTACTTCTCAAAGCATACTCCTTAAAACTGAAATTCTATCTTCTTTTCTTACTTTACTTCTTCACTTTTCTAAATACTTATTACTTCTCAAAGCATACTCCTTAAAACTTAATTTCTTTCTTCTTTTCTTACTTTACTTCTTCACTTTTCTATAGGCTAACTTTCATCTACAAGCATATCTTGACAAACCGAATACAGATTCGTTATTGTGACATTATTACTAACATTTTGGATATTCTAACTTATATTTTAGTGCTTGCTACGAATACTTATCATTAGATATTCTTTTCATACTTTACTTCTTCACTTTTATAAATACTTATTACTTCTCAAAGCATACTCCTTAAAACTGAAATTCTATCTTCTTTTCTTACTTTACTTCTTCACTTTTCTAAATACTTATTACTTCTCAAAGCATACTCCTTAAAACTGAAATTCTTTCTTCTTTTCTTACTTTACTTCTTCACTTTTCTAAATACTTATTACTTCTCAAAGCATACTCCTTAAAACTTAATTTCTTTCTTCTTTTCTTACTTTACTTCTTCACTTTTCTATAGGCTAACTTTCATCTACAAGCATATCTTGACAAACCGAATACAGATTCGTTATTGTGACATTATTACTTACATTTTGGATATTCTAACTTATATTTTAGTGCTTGCTACGAATACTTATCATTAGATATTCTTTTCATACTTTACTTCTTCACTTTTATAAATACTTATTACTTCTCAAAGCATACTCCTTAAAACTGAAATTCTATCTTCTTTTCTTACTTTACTTCTTCACTTTTCTAAATACTTATTACTTCTCAAAGCATACTCCTTAAAACTTAATTTCTATCTTCTTTTCTTACTTTACTTCTTCACTTTTATAAATACTTATTACTTCTCAAAGCATACTCCTTAAAACTGAAATTCTATCTTCTTTTCTTACTTTACTTCTTCACTTTTCTAAATACTTATTACTTCTCAAAGCATACTCCTTAAAACTTAATTTCTTTCTTCTTTTCTTACTTTACTTCTTCACTTTTCTATAGGCTAACTTTCATCTACAAGCATATCTTGACAAACCGAATAAAGATTCGTAATTGTGACATTATTACTAACATTTTGGATATTCTAACTTATATTTTAGTGCTTGCTACGTCAACTTATCATTAGATATTCTTTTCTTACTTTACTTCTTCACTTTTCTAAATACTTATTACTTCTCAAAGCATACTCCTTAAAACTGAAATTCTATCTTATTTTCTTACTTTACTTCTTCACTTTTCTATAGGCTAACTTTCATCTACAAGCATATCTTGACAAACCGAATAAAGATTCGTAATTGTGACATTATTACTAACATTTTGGATATTCTAACTTATATTTTAGTGCTTGCTACGTCAACTTATCATTAGATATTCTTTTCTTACTTTACTTCTTCACTTTTCTAAATACTTATTACTTCTCAAAGCATACTCCTTAAAACTTAATTTCTATCTTCTTTTCTTACTTTACTTCTTCACTTTTATAAATACTTATTACTTCTCAAAGCATACTCCTTAAAACTGAAATTCTATCTTCTTTTCTTACTTTACTTCTTCACTTTTCTAAATACTTATTACTTCTCAAAGCATACTCCTTAAAACTTAATTTCTTTCTTCTTTTCTTACTTTACTTCTTCACTTTTCTATAGGCTAACTTTCATCTACAAGCATATCTTGACAAACCGAATAAAGATTCGTAATTGTGACATTATTACTAACATTTTGGATATTCTAACTTATATTTTAGTGCTTGCTACGTCAACTTATCATTAGATATTCTTTTCTTACTTTACTTCTTCACTTTTCTAAATACTTATTACTTCTCAAAGCATACTCCTTAAAACTTAATTTCTTTCTTCTTTTCTTACTTTACTTCTTCACTTTTCTATAGGCTAACTTTCATCTACAAGCATATCTTGACAAACCGAATACAGATTCGTTATTGTGACATTATTACTAACATTTTGGATATTCTAACTTATATTTTAGTGCTTGCTACGTCAACTTATCATTAGATATTCTTTTCTTACTTTACTTCTTCACTTTTCTAAATACTTATTACTTCTCAAAGCATACTCCTTAAAACTTAATTTCTATCTTCTTTTCTTACTTTACTTCTTCACTTTTCTAAATACTTATTACTTCTCAAAGCATACTCCTTAAAACTTAATTTCTATCTTCTTTTCTTACTTTACTTCTTCACTTTTATAAATACTTATTACTTCTCAAAGCATACTCCTTAAAACTGAAATTCTATCTTCTTTTCTTACTTTACTTCTTCACTTTTCTAAATACTTATTACTTCTCAAAGCATACTCC
>CAMPDV010004950.1:0-37459 GCA_946699065.1 Loxodes magnus
TTTTAGACTAAACTTTTACCGGACTATTGTTTGCAGTTAACTTGGTAGTAATGGCAAAAGATCAGAAATTATCAATTTCAGCATCTGACGATGAAACGATAAAAATCAGGGATTTCCAGACTGGAAACCGTACGAGAACTTTAATTGACCATTCAGATTATGTATAATCTATAGTGCTATCAAATGATAATAATTTTATAGTAACTGTATCTAGTGATAAATCATTTAAGATAGAGAATTTCTAGACAGGATAATGTATAAGAGCAATACCAAAAAATCGTTATGTGAAGTGTTAATAATTAAGGATAATAAGTTCATAAAATCAGGAAATCAAGGTAAACTTATTAAGAAACGAAATTTCTCATAGGGTGAATGTGTATGTACTTTATAAGATCATACAGATAGAGTAAATACTGTGGCTTTGAGTAGAGATAATAAGTGATTAAAATCTGGAGCTACAAGACAGTTAGAAAGTGGAAGATTGCTAACTGAGCAAGCAAATATATTTAAGACTTATAAATTTTTACAATTTAAGAAGTAATTGATAAATTAAGTAAATTAATGTAAGTATTTATAAAAGAATTTATAAATATAAAAATATTTTAAGCTTTTTTAGTTTATAATATTTTATTATCTATATCTGCTTTTTTCTACCAATTTAAATACTAATTACCCAGATTAATAATCATCTAGTATTCTTTCCTTAAAAATTCTTATGCTAATTACGCTCAACTAATTCATTAATGCGTTAAAAAATATTCAATTTTAAACTTTTTTTTCCTGTTGTAGTAATCTAGGTTGGGTCTTTTGTTGGATCATTCCATTCTAGTTTGAATTAATTCATTATTTTTAATAGCTATTATTCTGCTGGATTTAGTTCATTTGGTAGAATTTATGTATATGTGTATTAAATCTCATACTATAGTATTTTATAAACTTAAACTATTTGTTATGTATTTGAATTATTTTTGGCTTTCATAGAAAGGGATTAATATTTCCTTCTTGAGTGTTGTAGGCACATATACATTGATAAATTTAAATCTATCATCAAGATTCATACAATTATTCTGCCGCCTTCGAGTATTTCATTTTATTTTAGACCATTTGCTTCATGCTCTTTAACTTTGTATAAGAATTGTTCTTTAATATATAAAATTATTCTTTTACTAAGTCTAGTTCCTGGCTTTTTAACTATGCGATATCCGATTATTTAGGGCATATCTTTAATTGAATCATTAAACATTTCTTGAGTCGCCATAATATCTATATTTTTTTCAAGCATAAATTTACTTAAATCTTCTTTGTTCAACTTGATTCCTCTTACACTATCAGTTCTTATACTTTATTAATTTCAAATATTCAAATTTTCTTATCTTCATTATTTGATTCTTTCTATTTAGTATCAAATATCAAATTAGTATCACTTGCTTAGTCTTTTTCAAAACCAAATTACTCTAATGTTTATGTATGTTTAAGTTTAATGTATGCTATCTTTTCTGAGAAAATTTTTTTGGATTATTATTAAAAATGGTTTCATCTATTAGTTATGGAAGTGAGCTAGTTACTTATAGAAATTTATTTTTTTCAACAAGTTTTAGTAATTTCATTTTTCTCTCATGGTGTTAAACTTTGGCTTTTATATAGATCTTAGGTAGCTTTAATCATTTTATCTCAGTATTCATTCAGTTGGAAGATCTTTTATTATTCTTTCAATTATTGCCTATCTAGTGTATCATTTAATTAATTAGTTAAGCAAATTTTTACTTTAGGATTCAAATTTTTGCTTGCTACTCGTCTTTATAATTTCTTTAGCATTTCGTTAGGTTTTCTATTTTTATTTATGTATCTTTTATTTTAATGTGCTATTTCTTGTTACATATTTTAACGCTTTTTTGATAATTCAGCACAATTGATTATTAATTTTATTCCTTTTTTTTATCTTCTACAACATTTAGTGCTGTGTCCAATTTTAGACAGTTTAAACATCATCACATATTGCCGAATGACTTAACTTTACACATAATTTTTTTTCATCTAGTCAAGTAGGAATATTTCTGGATAAGTGATTTCTGATAATTCTAGGACGTAATAGTTCTACATAAAGTTATGTTGCTCCCTTTATTGACTGTAAAACTGTTTTTTTGTATTTTCGAAGGCTTTTAACTGTTTTTCTGTTGGAACTAAATTTTTTTTAAATACTTAAAAGTAGTGAATTAAGTAGCTATTATTATTGTAGCATTCATTAATATTTATCTTCTTGATAAAAATATCAAAAGATTAATATTGCCATGGTTTATGTTAGAGAATTTTTAAGATATTCTTAATCAGAGAAAACAGTTAGAATAAGTCCAGTTGGTATTATTTGTACTTAATCTATAGTTATCCAAAATCTCTCTATATGTGTATGAAGAATTCCATTAATGAGGCATATTATTTTATTTTTGCTTTGTTTGAGTTGTAATTTTGAAATGTCTCCCTATATGAATTAATTAATTAATTTACCTTTATTTGGTTAATCACAAATCAAAAGTTTAATGCTAAAAAAAGAAACTTCATTTTTGCTTTTATCTTGCTTATCATAAGTTCTAAGGATTTTTAATTTCTTTTTTCTGAGAGTTTCCGATAGGTTGATTCCCATTGATTCCTTATTAAATTCGTTAATTACATGCTATATGTTTGGAGCTTCTTTGTTTAGCTGAAGTATTTTTTTCTGTAGAGTTTAACTTCTTGATTGCAATATATCCTGAAAATACTTCCCATTAGTTTTCTACTATTTTCTTCTTTTCATTAGAATTGGAAGCAGCTTCTAACTTTGTGCTCTGGTCACTTGCAGCACCAACATCCCACCATTTTCCAATAGGGAATATAATTTTTTGTAGGCTGTTGCTCTACATCCATTGTATAATTCATCGACATCTTTTACAGAAATAAGCTTTCAGTTAACTCTGCGAATTGGTTAAATTTTGTTTTTAATTATTCTATCCTGATATTTCCTAGCTATTTATTTTCAATTTTTTTTCTTATGAATTAATCATAAGATGTTCAATTTTTCTTACGAGTTCTTGTACAGTTCTTAAAAGTTTAAAATTTTTTAATTGCATAACTTGGAGTTCTTAAAGTATTTTTATTAGTCGTAACTTGACTAAGATGAATCCTTTTGAGAAGAGACTTTTACAAATAATTTTCATTTTTTTATATAAAATCGAGATAGATTATTTATTTTTTAGATGAAGTTTTCTACTTTATTTACTTTAAAAATTATTCATTTAAGAAAATTTTATTTTCTGCTAATTTTATTAATTCATCCCATTTTCCTTACTTTTTTTCATCATTAAAAATCCCTCCTAAAAGCTTTATCTGGATGTTGTTTAAATCAAACTGGCTTATCATATTAATCTCAAAAAGTTATTATGTCTGAGTTTTATCGAGAGTAGGTGTTATAATGGCTTTGGTTTATTATTGATTATACAAGGAACATTTTTAAGTATATATATTTTTAATTTAAATGATTATAGAAAATAATGTATTTAAGGATTTAAGATTTTGACTTGATGATAGTAATGA
The DNA here is from genome assembly GCA_946699065.1 of Loxodes magnus. Taxonomy (NCBI): domain Eukaryota; phylum Ciliophora; class Karyorelictea; order Loxodida; family Loxodidae; genus Loxodes; species Loxodes magnus. The sequence continues at coordinate 3,565 of CAMPDV010004950.1, forward strand.
TGATCTAATTAGTATTTAGATATAGGTATAGCTTAATGATTATTTGATTATAGTTTTGATTTGATTAGATAAATAATAGAATAATCTAAGTAGTATTTGTATAATTTGAATATTAGGATGTATTTAAAGATAGTTTTTTTGACTATGTTGAATATGTTTTTAGTATGTTATAAGCTGTATGCTTGTATCTGAATAATGATAATATTTGAATAATAGTCTTTTAAATATATTTAGATAAAATTTGATTCTTTATTTATTTCAGACACTTCAAATATTTTAATAAGTAGTAACAATTTACCTAATTATAGATTTTTAAACTACTTCTTTATATATTAAGATATATTTAAATATTATTAATAATATAGATATTATTATTATGTTTATCAGTTATGACTTCTAATACTTCTATAACTCAATTTTTTCTAAATCAATCCTCATTATTGAAGCTCTTCCCTATTCTATAGCAAAAACATATCCATAGTTATTTCTTATTTTCATCTTCGTTAAAGCTTCAACATCTTTAAAAATTTAACTTTATTATCATTATTCTTTGCTTCTTTTATATATTCTTCTTGAATATTCTTTCGTAAATCCATTTTTTAAACCTCCACATATGACAAAAGGCTCTAAAGAAACTATAGGCCTAGCAACAGCTTCAGGAAGACTCAAATTTTACTTACTTCATCTATCATTCTAGATGTTATATTTTCATATATCTTTTACAGTCTATTCTTTCTAATTTACACCTCCAAAAGAATAAATATTTTATTCATCTTTATCTACTACTAAAGTTTAACCTGCTATTTAAAATGGGAATTAAGAGCAGTTTTATCATTTACTTTAGTTTTCCATCTTTAACTTTTCTACTGATTATAAAGCTTGATTATTATTAGTAATTCCTCCAACCACATAAAGTTATTTTTAAGCCGTTGATATTCCAAAGCCACCTCTTCCCTCATTTAGATCACTAAGTTTTATTCTATTACCTTCATAATCAAATTATCAAGTTTCTTTTATTCCTTTCTTTTAATTTAAGTTATATCCTCCAATTAAATATAACTTATTCTAATATTCTATACTTTTATTGCAATCAGGAATTATAATTTAAACTTAGACTTATCGTAATTACTCTGTTTAAATATTAAATAAACTTAATTTTTAAATTTATCAATTAAAAAAGTGAATATAGTTAGATTATATAAAGTGCTAGGTTAGTTTATGTTAATTAGTCTAAATAATATTTGGTTACTTAGTATTGTGTTATAGTTTTTATCTTATTAGATTGTAAGTTAATTTAGACTTTAGTATTGTAGGTGGTTATGAGTTATATTAGAGTATAGTTGGTTTTAGTGATTAGTAGAATTAGATAATATTTGAGTGTTATTTTTGGTAGATAAATGTTGGTTAATGATTGATGATGATATTAGTTAGTGGTATTATGAGAGTATTACTAATGTTTGATTATTTGGTTGTAATGGTTTTAGATTTTTCCATAATTTACCTCCTTATCTCTTTTAATTTCTATCTAGCATCTTAAATCTTTTATATGTATTATTAGTTTTAAAATATCATTCTTATTAAATCACTTTCTTAAGGTAAATCATCAAATCTAAAATGGAATCCTTTTTAACAAATAGGACATTACATTATGCCTTATAATCAGTACTCAGTATTCAAACACAAACCACAGTAAATATGTCCACAAGGTAAGACAGTTGGAAGAGCATTAGTTAAGTTGTAATCTTCTAAGCAGATTAAACATTTTGGTAACGCTTACATTTTTATTATTATTTAGACTACAAAAGCTATAAAGGTAATTATAACAGTTACCATCAAAAATACACTCAATTATATCAACTATTACATTATTATTTTATTTACTTAAATACTACAATATTAAACTATTATATCAAGTAGCAATACTATATTCCACATGCCGCCAGACTTGGATCAAGATTGCTAGGTAAATTTAATAAAGGTATGAAAGAGCTTTACAACTTAATCAGATCTTTGATAATATTTTTAAGAAAAACGTCTTTGTCACAAAATATTTAAACTACTAGGAGGAATGCCCTAAAGTAAGGGACAGAAATCTTAAAACTAAATAGCCTTTCAAAAAAAGTAGGTAGATTAGAAACTCAATTCAACCACAGCTCTATGCAAATTATTAAAATGGAAGAAGAAAAGAACGAAATAAATTTCATAAAATGAAGAGGAGAATATGCAGCTAAAAACTGTTAAAAGGGTAGGAAGTACTTATTACAATAGATTTTTAGAAGAAAATTACTACAGTCAAAGACTCATTCCAGCAGAAATGCAAGAAAATGAAATAATTCAAGCATTTCTAAGATATCTGAAACAAGAACATGATAAAAATATTGAGAGTATGAAATTCCTTCAGACAGGAGCAATCATTATATGATTCAAAAATAAGGAAACACTCACACAATTCGCAAACAATTAACATGGAAATGTAGAAATTTTGTAATGCCAACAGAGCAAAGAAAAATAGAGGAATTCTACAACATTAAGAACTACCTGATTCATTGAACATTTAGCATGTATTCAATTTTTAGTAAGGTGGAAACCAATCTGGAGCAGTACAGAAAATAGTATGTATAGAGATCAGAACCGTAAAAGGTACAACATGAGCCAATGGGAAAATGAAAACCCATTAGAATTGAAGGAGATCAAAGACGCAGAAAATATACCAGATAAGTTAGACGAAAGGTAAAGCACTTACTTGAGTCAGTCTGGAAATCCCATACACGTATCGTTGTATCGCTAACCATCAATTTGAAAATGAATGAGTTGTAACCAAAAAGAGCTCAGCTCAAATTAATACTTAAGAAAAAAAGCTATAAAGGAAGCAATTAAAAATGCTAAGGAAGTAAAAATCAGGTTGATGCATTCGGAAATCAGGAATAAATGTCTTATTATAAAGAGAAACAGATAGCGAAGGAAAAAAAAGGGAAGAAAACTGAAGAGAATAAACTTCAAATAAAATGCTACTTTTAATTTTTAGCAAAAGTAAAAATTTTAAGCAATACTAAGGTTACTTTTAAAGCAATCGATTTTATTCGATACTTAACTACAAAATTAAATAAATAAAACTGAGGCGAAACTATCAATGTCACAAAAAACAGAAAGTAAAATAGGAAATATGAAAAAGGACTGAAACAACTAGAAAACAGTGACAGAAAGGAAATATGCATAAACACATCGCTGTCTCAAAAAAAAGATAGAAAAAATATAATGGCAAGGAAGATAGTATCAAGTAAAAAAACGAAGACATAAGTACAGGAAAAATAATAAATATTAGAACAATTTGGTTTTCATGCTATTAAAGAAAAGGAAGCTAAAAATGCAGGGTAGGAGGATCATGAAAAATAGGAAATGCAAGGAAATATTAATATAATAAAATAGACAGAATTAAACATAGGTACAGCAAATGTCAGATGAATAAAATAAAACAAGAATTAAACAATTTTATGTGTAAAAATAAGATAGAAATTATGGTGATTTAAGAAATATTTAAGATCAAACTGATGAAATACCTTTTATATACGGATTTAGAGTAATAATAAAATTGAGCACAAAATATTGCAAAGAAGTCGCATTTTATATAAAAGATGGAATCACCCGCAAAACCAAAGTGTTAGATATAGCGGATCTCAATCAAGCAGAATTATTTTAGAGGAAGATTAATAGGTTTAACACTTGATGATCAACTATCATTGACAAAAGTATATAGCATTACAACATCCGACTCTGATTAACTAATACCCTTTTATGAAAATCAATAATAAAAAATGATAACAGCAACGGATTATAAATTTTAATATTAGGGAATTTTAAAGCGCATATTCGCCAATTTTTACCGAATGAACAGAATAATGCAGGTTAATACTTATTTAACTTGATGAAAGATTATCTTTTAGAATATAAAGATCCAACCTTCATCACAAAATATGGAAAAGGAAAATTAAAAATAGATTGCTTCTTAATGGATTAATATATCAAGCCTAACATTATCAGCACAAAATTCAACAATAGAGACAAATAAGAGATCATTAGCCAGATAAAATAAAGTTAAAAATTGTGTAAGAATATCGAAAAAGCCCATAATTAAAAGGATAAACTTTAAAAAATAAAAAAATAAAATGTTCAAGAGAGATTCAAAGAATGATTGAAGAAAATAGATTTTAGCGAATTTGAAACTTTAGATAGCGAAGCATACTATGAAAAATAATCAGAATACATCCAAGAAGCGACCAAAGCAATATGTTGCTTTGCAACAAATTAAATGATAAAATACTAATATACAGCAGAAATAATAAAAATAGAAAAAATTTCAATAGAAGGTAAAATAAGTAAATATCTAATTAGATAAGGATGCTAATAAATTGATAATTATATTAAAATGAGATAAGAAGCAAGGAGAAAATTTAGAATGCATCAAAGAAAAGATAGAAAAAGTCAATTAAATATTTTCTTAGCTGAAATTAATTAAGGAAACTTAAAAAACAATTGAAAAGGAATATAAAAACAATTAAAGTAGAGAAAATATGCACCATGGATATTAATAAACGAAAAGAATATGCAGAATTTTAAGGAAAGTAGAGAGCAAAGTTTGCTATTTAAAAGCATTAAATCTCTTATTATCTCAAATAGAATGTTACTATCAAAGAAAGATAGAGATTAGGATTTAAAAGCTGAGCTCTAAGACTATTTCCATTCCTTGTCTCCTCTTATCTGTTTTTTTTTTAATTTTAAATTAATAAAAGCTCTCAAATATCTTTCTTACAACTCTATCTCAATTAAGAAAATACAATAATTAAATATATCTTCTAACTTATCCTCTTGATATATGTAGTATGCATTATAAAATGAAGCATGAATTCTAGGTTAGAAAGTACTTGGTAATAAATTTGATAGGTTAGTCTAATTGGATATTTGTAATGTTGAGGTTATTAAATACTTAGCTTCTAAAATCTGTAAGATATAGTTAAAGCATTTAAGGATTTATTATAATTCTAAGCATATGGTACTATTTTTAAATAATCTTGCTCTTCTCTTTATCAGTTTCTATGTACATGTTTGCAAACTAAGTTTGTATAAGTAAATAACAAATTAGAGGGAAATTTCTTGCATTAATGGTATAATTTTAAAAGTAACTATTAATTATATCTTAACTAATAAATAGCCTATTATAGTTAATTAAGCTACTTTTATTTCCTTCAGTTTAAATAGTAGTTATCTATGTGAATAATATTAAACTTATTTTTACTAGATTCAAATAAAATCTCAATCTGCTAAGTCTTAATTATGTCAACAACTGTTTCATCAAGAGCTCAAAGGCCTAACAAGTTAGAATGCCAATCAATTGTAAGAGATGTTTGAAAGATATTTATAAGCTTTAATAAAAGTTAAAATGTAGAAACCATAGCATCATTACACTAAAGCCTAATAATTGCAAAGCCTTCCTTCATAAAATAACCAGAGAATATTAAAAACTATTTAGTATAAGTAAAGATTATTATCAGTCTCTAACTTTATATTGTATTTGGGGTAAGGGATATGTGAAGTATCTCAATAAGATTATCATTAAAATCATTAAAGTGATAGATAAAAAGAGATTTTTCCTATCACGTAAGTGCAGAACTATTAAATTAATTTCAACTAAAAGAGTTTTTTGGACCGCAAGCTCTTTCCGATTGCACGACCCGACGCTCTCTTTTTATAGAATAACGGGGATATCCTGTTGTGCTCTAGGCACAGCTGCTAGGGATCTCCATCGATATGAGCGCTCAGGCTTCAAGCTTCTACCAAGAGCGGATACAGAAACTTTCTAGCAATGTAACTGGATGGGAGAAACCGCCAGGTAGGGAGTTTGACTGGGGTGGCACATCTGTTAAAAAATAACACAGGTGTCTTACAGCCAACTCAAAGCGGACAGAAACCGCTCACAGACCAAAAGGAGAAACGCTGGCTTCATTCAACCTCTCAGTGTCAGGATGAACTGGGAAATCATGGCCTATCAATCCTTTGTCTTTTACGAGTTTTAAGCCAGAGGTGTCAGAAAAATTACCACATGGATAACTGACTTGTGGCAGCCAAGCGTTCATAGCGCCGTTGCCTTTTGATTCATTGATGTCGGTTCTTCCTATAATTGTGAAGCTGAATTCACCAAGTGTCGTATTGTTCATCTGTCAAAAGAGAACGTAAGCTGGGTTTAGACCGTAGTGAACCAGTTTAATTTTACTGTATTGATCACTGCATCGCCCATAATAATCCAACTCAGTACGAGAGAAACCATTGGTCCAGATCTCTGGTATCGCCATTGGTTGAACAGCCTTTTGGTTACGCTACCATCTGTATAGATTATGACTGAATGTCTCTAAGTCAGAATCTAAACTGGGAGCGATGCTTTCTATCAACTTATGAAAACAATATTTTTTATATCTCCAAGCTCTCCTCATTTCTGTTAACAGAATAAGGATGATTAATCACATACAAGCAGAAAGCATAGATCCTTTGTAGACCAATAAACATTGACATGGGGTAGTACACATAAGAGTAAGCTTGCCTTATGATCTACTAAGACTTTTCCATGGTTATCTGATCTATCTCTCTACAGGGTTTTTACTCTCCTTATTTGCTTTACTTACTTTTAGTAAGATACTTTAGTTATTTTAGTTACTCTAGTACCTTTAGTTCATATACTTGTATCAGCTGGTTCTGCTGGGGAATAAATGAGTTATAAGAAAATGATAGGTAAAAATTAGGAATTGGATTGTTTGATCTAGAAATGTATAAAATAATAATATGCATAAAAGTGATAGACTAAAATTAAAAGCTATGATTGAATAAACTAGAGACAGGTTGATTGTATATTGAAAATAAGATATTAAACTAAGGATAATATTTGAATATTTGATTAGTATTAACAACTTAAATTATTGCTTTTTATATTTAAATAAAAAAATATTTATATACAATAATTTATTAAATAAAATATAGCTTTACAATTATAAATTTATTCTACATTTTCTTATTATTAATACTTTTAATGTATATAGTAAACATCCATATACTTTCTAACATTATTAAGCTTAAATACAAATTTATATTCATTTTTATTATTTTACAACTGGCAAATTTAATTATCATAAGTTTGCAAATATTCAACCTTGCTTTTATAAAAATGGCTGTATTTAATGAAAAGGAAATTTAAATCAATATTTTAAAATAAATCCTTTATAATAATCATATTTCTCACTTCGTTCCTACCTTAATATTTGCTCCTTTGTTGCTCTATCTACTCCAGGCTTCAAATTTTAAGGATTGATCGAACAAATTAGAATTTCTTTACTTCTTCTTATATATGTTCCCGAACGATATTGAATAAATGGAGATCATCATATTTCATTACTTATCTTTCAGTTTTTTTTTTCTTTCCTTCAGTCTTCTAAATAGAGTCTTATCGTATTGCAAATTCTACGTTCTTAATCTTTTTATGGTTCAAATTTGTTTAAGTTTTGATTGATAACTGCTTAATTTCTATTAATATAGCATCACTTGGAATAGTCTAACTTATTATGCTTTTCTATTCGATTCTTTAGATTTTTTTTCTTAATTTTCTAAATGGATAATTTAATTTTCGTATAGACAAAATTCTCGTTATTAAATCTGTAGAAAATCTGTTTATTTCCTGTTTTCGCTTATCTGTCCACTATGTGGATTTTCATTATCGTTCTCGTACTGTATGAGATCCTTTTTAATTTTGTTACTTTTCATGGTCCCAGCAAGAGCATATATTTATTTTTCCAGATCTAAATTTAGTCGATAAGGGCTAAAATGTTTTAGCGATTTCTCTAAGGATTTGGGTGTTGTTTAAGTTTGGTGTAAAAATGTTTAATTTAGGTAATGAATTAAGGAATTGAGTGTAGATTTGTGTATGTTAATTTTGGATGGTTATGTGTTTGTAGGTTTTGTGTGTACTATTGTTAGTTTTTGAATATGAGATGAGTAATTTTGGTAATTGAATGTAGTTTTGAATTTGAGATAGTTATGTTAAAATAGTATTGTTTAAGGTATTTATAAAGTATTAAAGGTATAATCTTAAATGCAATATATTGATTATTAATTAATAAATAAAGATTTAACTAAATTTAATAGAAAAACGTACTATAGGAAACTTATAGCTATTAAATTACTATTTTGCAAATTTAAAAAACTGTCAATCAGCAAAAATGATGAAAATATTAAAATTATAATTTCATCAATTTGAAAGACTATTTATTTAATAAATTACAAAATGATCAGATTAATAGTCTGCTAATCTTAAAAATATGATGGAAACATAAAAAATGCAGTAATAAAAGTTTAGTAAGATAAAAGTAAAATAATTTAAGGTATTATAAGGTAATTAAGAACTTAAATTATTTAGACAAATTTAGAATATTTGTTTCTAAATACATTCAATATCACCATTATTTTTCACTAGAAAATTACATAGAAATAGGTAAAAATGGAATAAAAATTATAAAATTAAAATAAAAAATATAAAGAAAAAATTAATTAATATGATTATTTTAATAACTAATAATGCTTATAGATTCCCTATATTTTAGGTTACCAATTCAATTTTACACTATAAAAACAATAAAATAACACTAATCAATTTCATTAACAACAAAAAGGAGTTATATATCTAATTAATTAAGCAATTCATTTAATGCAGCTATATCATTCTCTTCATTTTTAAAATAAGCAACTTAATACAAATTATTTAAATCAAACTAAATCCAATTATTTATATCTAGTTCGGAACTAACTAACTAAATCAAATCTATTTCAAGGCAAAAGTCATCATAGTTTTCAAATCTATTTGTTTTGCATATTCTTATTAACTACCTTTATAAATTAAATAGTAGAGCTAAATATTTATATGCAGACTCAGATTACAGATATGAACGATAAGGATGCAACAACGAACCAATAAATAATAACAAACTAGCTAATAATTTATCATTATTTAAGCTTTAAGGCTTATAATCTAACAATATTTATTGTATATCTATTTCATTCATTTTTCAAACGAACTTTAATAGATCTCAGATTATATCACAGTACTGTTATTACCCTTATAGCAATAAAGAATTACATCTCTAATCAAATTTGACTATTATATCTTGAATGCTAATCTTATACTTTCTCTTCAATTTTAGAACTGAGATTACATAATTTTCTCCTTTTTATTTTTACTCTAATACTATTATTACAAGCTAATAGATTATAGGCTCTTAATAATTAATAACCTTAACTCATAAATAAATACTTAAAGATTGATTTTAGTTATACTTAAGTATGGCTCTAAATAGTTTTTAATACCTTCTTTTGATTATATAAGCTGCTTTTCTTATTTAAAATTCCTTTTATACTGCTAATAGCTTTTCTCTTATTTCTTTATTACTAAATAGCTCTTAAAATATGAAATATTCAAACCTTACGAATTTTTATTTCTTAGTAACTTTTAAATGCTTTTACCAAAAACAAAGTTTTAAGAATAGATTCAAAAATTTCTATATGTATTATTAATTTCATTTTAAATAGGAAGGAACAATCCGCCAACTGAGTTTATTTAAACTCTGGTACCAGGAAGTACCCCATGGGCGAAGAACAGAGCAAGAATCTTGATAGGAGCCAAGAGAAGACAAGACTGAAGAGGTATCAAGTAGCATTAATGAAGAAAGATTCCAGATACTAAGGTCTCTTATGGAGCATTCAGATAATGGCCCTATAGAAGATAAGATTCGCAAATGAATGCTAGCACTATGGAAGACTTTAGAAAATAATCTATTTTATTTTAAAACCTTTTTTAAAGAGCTGAACATAATTGAGGTGCTGCTTCAAATCTTATCTATTAATTATTTATTTTAAAGATATTTAATTTCTTCTCAATTTAAATAAAAACTAAAATTAGACTATAAATTTGTAAATAGTAATTTGAAGCTTCTTAATAGAAGTAGTTAACATAGTAAAGCTTATAAATAATAAATAAATAAATAAATTGGATTATAGAACGAGTAGCACTCTCGTTGGTAAGCAGCTCTTTAAATTAATTTTATTTAACAAGCTGACCAGTCTAGAAATCCCAAATATTTATAGTTTCATCGTAAGATCCCGATATAATATATCTAGAGTCATAGGAGATTACTATCGATCTAACTATATCAGTATGTCCTGTTATAGTTCTTATGAGAGAACCAGTCTATGAATTTCAGATCTTTATGGTTGAATCTCCAGATCCTGATACTATATAGCTAGAATCAGGGGAGATTACTACCTAGTAAACTTATGAAGTATGTCCCCGTTAAAGTTCTTTGGAGAGCACCTGTCTGGAAATTCCAGATCTTTATCGAATATTCAGGAGTTCCTGAACCTGATACAATTCAATTCAGGTCACTTGATATGGATACCGATCAAACACGTTAAGTGTGACCAGTAAGGATTTAGTCTATAAAATATTAAAGAAATACCTTTACTTTGGTCATAAATAATCTTTTTTATAAGTTTTTAATAACATAAGTTGGGCAGAATTTCATACTTAAAATGAAGTAGAGATATTTTCCCTAAAATGTGGTTTCTCCCTCTTAAGAGTTTTCTTAAAAAAATACTTTTAGTAAATTTTTTTTTCTTTTTTCTCCATTTTAATTTTTATAACTTACTTTAATAAATATTTAAATAAAATAACTCAATAAATTTTACTTACTTAATTTCAATACAATTAAACAATTAAATTATTTATTAAGCATACTTATAAATATCTTATTTCTTAAACATTGATTTTTCTATTTTTGTCTTAAAACAAGACAAGATTATTAAACTAATAGTACATGCTTTTACAATTTTAATTATTATATATCTTTTTACTTTTAAATGAAAGGATAAATAATTATATCAAAAGTTTTATAATGAAGAATTATAATAACTTTAATATCCATCCATTAATTACAACTTATTCGTGCTTTAAATAAAAGACTCTTAATAAGAAAACCTTATTTCGTTGTAGACCCTTTTAAATGATAAATAAAATATTACAATTCTTTTAAAAACTATTGCTATTAATTATTGCTTTTCTCTAACATTTAATCAAAAAAATTATTTATTTAAGCTTTTTAATAATTAAAAAAATGAAATAAAATAAGTTTCCTATTAACTAGCTTAAAAAGATATTAAAAAAAATAATTATTTAAAATAAAGCATTTTTAGAATTTAAAAGATAGATCCTTTTAATTGCTCACTTTCTTACTACTATTTCATTCAAACTTTTTATTTATAAAGGTCTCTCTTATAATAATAATCTAATATAATTTATTTTAATGCTGATTCTAAGTAAAATAGGTTATATAAATGTAATAAATAGATTTAGATAACTTTCTCTTTTTATAGCAAACTAATATTATATTTATTATTTATGTTATTTTTGGAATTATCATTTCAAATTAATAATACCTAAATTATTCTAGATTATTTAAAGATAAAAACTTAATTTTATTATTCTATACTTATCAAAAAAAACATAGTTACCACTATTAATATTCTCTTTCTTAAAATAAGTTGTTTGCTATTAAGAAAATTCTAAGTTTTTAATAAAGGAAGCATATTTTTACTATCTTCTATTATTATTTTCTGAATTAATAGAAAGAGTAAACTTAGCACAATATGTTTCTTTGTAGTAAGTATGAGATAATATAAGTATTAGATTAGCTAATATAAGCTATTTAAAACTAATCTAACAGATTATTATTTACTCTTGATAAATTTTATTAGTATACTATTATTCTATATCTTATTATTCCTAATCAACAATTCTCTATGTCTTGCTTCATAGCCCATCATAATTTGTAAATTCTGCAATACTGGAGTATAAGACGAAAATCCCATCATAAGTAAATGAGAATAATATATGGAAGAAAGAGAAAGATGTAAATTTTAATTGTACAACATTTACCTCAATAACAGATTAGAACTAATAGATCTACCAAACTTTGAACTAATACACATATATGAGGCAGCTACAAATTTGATTACTGAATACGTAATCAATAAGAAAAACTGAAGTAATAAATAGGCTTTATAGTAAAAGATTACATTAAAGAAATATTAAAAAAAGGAAGAAAAGATACATTGAAAGAATTTTATCATATTAAAAAGTAATCGGCAAATATTTTTTTTGGATATAATGAACATACATTATTATATAATGAATTAACTAAAAAAGGAAATAGAAACTAAGCAAGGGAGAGCAAGAGAAATTTTAGAGAAAGTTGAATATAATCTAAGATAAGTGAAAAAAAGATTAACGGATAGTGAAAATGAATTAAGAACTAAAATTTAGAGTAAAATGTTTTTTTAATTAATTCATTATATTATGCTTAATTAAAAGCCAAGCATAAGCTAAAATTATATCTTATTTTAACCACTTATCTTTATTTAAATTGTATTAGATTGCATTATCTCATTTATATTACTCAGATACTCACATTAATTACCATTATAAAATCAATCAACTAAAATTAAGTTTCTAATTATTTAAATCAATTTATTTAAAACTAAAATTAAGTCTCTAACAACTAAAAACGAGCTACCTTATATAATAGCTATGGATTAAACCTTTAAAAATTACTGATTTATACTAAATTTACTATCTCTCTTAATATTAAGCCTTTAGCTTTAATTCACTTTACATCTCTTTAACTAAGACTAACAATTTATTCTATTAATAAGCTATTTTACTATATAATTAAGGATCTCATTTTTAATCATGCTAGGTGTTGCTGTTTAACAATAAAATTAAAGCTAGTTAAACATTATTCAAGAAAAGGATAACAAGACTAATATGATTAAAAGCTAATGAAAATCTATAATCTAATAAAATAAGAACTTCATTAAATCAACCAAAATAAATTACACCTAGAAAATTTATAACTAAGTAAGTTATATTTAAGTTAAAGCTGGAATTTTATATTGCAATTTTGATGAAAATTACCTTCAAAAGCTGAAAAATTGTAAAAAATAGCTATTGCATAAAACAATTTTAGTAAAGATAAATAAAATAAAACAAAAGATAAAATGAGAGAAATAACAATAATAAAAAGAAAATATTAAGAAAAAAACTAAGATGCCATAAAATTAAAAGAAGGCCTAAATCTATTGATAAAGTTATTTTGTATAATTTTTCTGCTAGATATCAGCGCTAAAAGAAAAATAAATATAATGAATGCTGAATGTAAACATAACTATGAAAAGAAAACTAGAAAAAAAGTTGAATAACCATAAATTCAAGCAATACTTGTTTAATGAGTAGAACTTACATTCGATATATCACTATAGAAATTCGAACAAAAATTAAAAGAACAAGAAATAGATCTCTAATTGAGATTTATAAAGATGTTATTATAATTTTGAGTGCGTGCTTTGGCTTATTTAAGCCTTTAGAGTTTTTTCAAACCTAAATTTTAATTTATTTTTTTGCCTTTAATTATTCTAGCAAAATTAATTGCATATTTTTTTATTTCTTAAGTGTTTCTCAATTATTTTGTACATTTTCATAGCTCTTCTATTTCTTGACTTTATAATTTTTGCATTAAAAAATTCCAACAGCTGAGAAATATAATATCTAAGAATAAATCTTAGGATATTAATTTGAAGATCAATGAAGACTAATTTATATAAGCAGGTTATTATCTTTTAGTACCTATAGGTATTAGCTTATTTTCTTAAATTTCCTTAATAATTAATATTCCTCTGATTTATTATAAATTTTACTTTCTTTATTAAAAGTTTCTTCAATTGATGAACTAATTAGTCTTATTATCTTACTAATTAAGATTCTAATTAGCTTTATGCTTCTAATTTTTTCTAAATTTATAAATACTTACTCTTTTATTAATTATGCATCTTGCAATATAGATTGTTTTTCATATTATTACACTTTTTATACAGTTCCGTCTTTTATAAATTTAACTTCTCATCTAATCTCCAATGAGATATTTCTATAGGAATGTTTAGCTGTATAGGTAAATATTCAGGCTAATTTTTGTTTATAATTGTAGTCTTGGACTATCTATTTTCTGTTCACTTAAAAAGCTTAAATTACTTTATTAATTTTTAATAATTTAAGACTTCACTGTAATAAAAGGTTATTAATTAACTCTTTTCTTGGCTCTATTTTAATAAAAAGACACTTATATTTTATTAATTTTTAAATTAAATTTATAAAAAAAAGAAGAAAAGCTAATCCTTAATTTATTGAAGCAAGTAAATCATTATCAACTTAATAAAACTTACTAAGCGATTGTATTAGCTGTAGAGACTAAATTTTATTATAGATTAGTTATAGAATCAGCTAAACCTTCTATTTTGTGATAATATTCATAAGTAAGTAGTGAACAGTTAACTTACAAGATTGAGGAAGAGATTTAATTCTTAATAGAATAATATAAACATTAGAAGTTACAAATGAAGACTAAGATGAGAACACTTTAATATCACTAATATGTATAATTATAACCTAATTTAAATAAAACTTAAAGGTGTAAATTTCAAGTTCCACTGAAAATTCTTAAATGGTATCATGCTGAGATGTCGATCCTTAAAAATACATAGATTTATTTGAAAGAAAAATTTTTAAACAGAAAAGAATATTCCAAATAAGATGTTTAAAAGCATTGAATTTAATTAAAGAGATTAGCTGAAAGTTGTATCGAAGTAAATTCTCAATTGGCTGGAACATCAAGAACTCCAAAAAGCAAAAATAACTAAAAGAGAATAGAAGAGGAAAAAGGAAGAACTTAGGAACACGTTATAGATATGAAATAATGATTTAAGCCTTCAAATAAACTTGATTTATCTAATACCTTTAACATTCATTGAATTATTTAGAATAAGAACATTAGTTTGCTTGGTTATCTTTTAATAGTACTTAAATCCCAATCTTTTTGCTATAAAGCATTAGAGCAAAATCATAATATCATCTTATTTAAAAATAAGGAATGGATTAAAATAATAATAATAAGACTCAATTTTAGATAAAGGGAATTAGTATAATTTTAAGAAAAAGAAAAATAATAAAAGTAGAAGACTTCTTAGATAAAAGTATTTCTATTAATAAATATATTAATTGAATATCTTCAATTTAATATAAATCTTTATTAAATAAAAGAAAGCTTCCTATTTCATTTAAATTAAAGAAATAAAAGACTTAACTGGGAACAATAAATGTTTTAATACCTTCTAAGTAAAATCTAAGAAATATAAAATAAACAAATAGGAAATATTAAAATCAGTTTGAATTCTGAATTTGAGAATTCAGAAAAATCTTCGTAAAACAAAAGAAATGTCTCATTAAATAATTAAAAAAGTGGCAAAAATAACGAAGCAAGATAATTTTAGACCATATAATGAGCTACAGCCTTTAGTTCAATTAATGGGAAGTGAAAAAATAGAATTTAGAGGAAGTTCTTTAATGATAGAATAAGAAAAAATTTAGGAAATAAGACTCAAATAAAAGCATCTAAAAATCAAAATCAACCTAGAAAGCCAATTTTATTTCTTCTAATAAAATTTTGTTATCATATACTAATAGAAAGGAACTTAGGAATTTTTAACAATGATTTCACAAAATTATTAAAGATATCTTAAGCTAAATTAGGAGATTATAAAACTAGCCTTTGAATTTTGCAGAGAGATAGAGAATTAAAAATAAATGACATAATACAAGTCTTTAAGTTAACTATATTTAAATTATTATTCTTAGCATTATTTAAAATATAAACTATATTAATAATAGATAAAGAAGTACTAACTAATATATAGATATTAATGGTTTTAATTATAAGGAAATGTCTATAGCTAAAATAATAAAGTATTATAAACTAAATAAAGGAAATTATAATAATAGCATTAGTAAGCTTATATAAGTAATTTAACTAAGGCTAGATAACTAATATTAAGAAGCTTAGTATTTTAAAAGTAACTAATAAATTAATTATTCCTTTCTTAAGTTAATCTTAATCAATAGGTATCTTATACTATTACTATATATTTATTAGCTTTCTATTTATTTTTATTATTAAGCAATATTTCCACTTAAATAATTAAATGAACTACATTAGCTGAAAATTATCTTAAAATATTAGAAAAATGCAAAAGATTTAAATAAAACAAGCAAACTACTTAGCTTGATACACAGCTAGAATAAATGAATAAAAGAAATATAGATCTAATCACTAATATAGCAAACTATGGTAAATTTATTTACCTCAAGTATTTAAATAGCGTCTTTATTTTGGATATAAGATTGAATAATAGAATCTACAAGTTAAAACTTAATTATTTATAGTTCACATAACTAATAATTAAAATACAATTAAGTTAGACTTATAAGCTTAGAATAGCAAAAAGAAACTTAGAATATTAAAACTAGAGAAGGTTATTATTTATAAAGAGTTAAAGTTTTTCTTTAATTTAAGATTATTTTTGATATTAAATATAGTAGCTTAACTAAATCACTTTAATTATCCTTTAACTTTAACTTTAACTCTTTAAATGCTTTAGATGTAATCTAGCTTAATAACTTTTTTAATTTTAGTTAATCTTAAAATTTTAAAGAAAAATAAAATGGAAAATATTCAGCCACAACTAAAAAACACTTATCTATACCAAAAAAAGACTAGCAAATATTTAGAAAATAAAGAAGAGATGAAAGATGAATCTTTCTATTTAAAATAATTAAATTGATAGGAGATTCTTATTCTATAGCACATTTGATTTTTTCGCTCGGAAAAAAACTAGAAGGGTTTTATCTGTGTAAAATGATCTATAGCTAAAATAGAAAGAAGAAATCAAGAGATGTCTTTATCGTATCTACTTCTGATTAATCAAGAATGAAATTACCTTTTAATCCTAAAAAGAATATTCTTAAAAGCACGACATTTACAGTATTCAGTGCGTGAAAAGAAATGGATTCTGAACTATCTTTAAATCAAAAATAAGTATGGAAAAAAGATGATAAGGTCCAAATATTCTAATCCGAGCAGAACTATTTCAGTGACTTTAAGTATCTATAAATAGACATTAGAAAATAAGATTTTCTTTTTAACAAGTTCGATTTCAAGTGTTCTTAATTCCTCACTAGTGATTCAGCTTAAATAGATTATTTTAACATAAAAATTTTAATTTTTGTTGTATCTCCCTAATGATTATTGTTCTAAGTTGTTCTATTTTACTAGCTTTTATTTATTTTTTATTTTTTATGCTGTTGCTCAGCTTGTACTGGTAGAAATAGGATTTTAGATAAGTTTTTTAAGTATTCCAAATATTTCTTTTAAAAATAGAATATTTTATTTGTTTATTAAATAAGAATCTTTTTAATTAAAATTAAATTTATTAATAATCTTCAAAGTATTAAATGATATAAGCAATATAGTTAACTATGTTTAATTTAGCATTATTTTACTTGTTATTATTTTACTTTATTTATAGTTCTTTGAACAATCTCTTTATTAATTATTATTATAGCTACTTCTTACATTAGCTTCTTTTCATCACTATTTTAATAATCATACTACCATTTTGCTTTTAAGATTTTAAATTAAAAGAGTCAATAAACTAGCAAGAATATTTATAATTAAGGCTTTTAATGTGAAGAATGTTAAGATAAAGGCTATCTAAATACACGTAAAGCCAAAAAATTGTTGTTTAATCTATAACTTGTTCCGATATATTTGCCTTTCTTTGCTTCTTTTTATTTTTTTATTTCTTTATTTCTTTAATTGGAATTAATTCTATTTCATTGAAACTGGTTATAAATTACAGAAATCTCTTCATGTTTAACTAAAAATTTCAAATTATATTCTTATATTTGATTTCAAACTTCTAATTATTATCTAATGATTTAGGTCAGAAAATGTAAAACTTTAATTTGTTTTTATATGATCTAAAAAATGTTTCCCTAGTTTAAGGTTTATATCTTATATTTCTTATTAACAATTTTAATAACTGGACAGATGGCTTTAATCTTTTTTAGCTTAGTTGTACTTTAATTTGGACATAGATACCAAAAAAGCCTCATCACTAACACTATTACATTTATATCTTTGATAAGCCAATTTTTTAATTCATACTCAAAGTCTCTAATATTTACACTAAAAAGATAGTAAAATTAAAAACTTTTCGAAAATATATAAATTAGAATATTTAAATCCTATACAGAACTTTCCTTTAGAAATTCTTTATATGAGCTAAATACAAGAAAAATTTACCAAAAGCAGAGCTTTTACAATATAAAAGTTTGACAAACTTAATAATTAACAAAAGATAAAAATAATAAGAAACTATTTACTAAATTAAAAAATTGAAAAACTAAATCTTAATAGAAGTTTAGATACTTTAGTAACTAAGA
Source organism: Loxodes magnus (assembly GCA_946699065.1). NCBI lineage: Eukaryota > Ciliophora > Karyorelictea > Loxodida > Loxodidae > Loxodes > Loxodes magnus. The sequence goes on from CAMPDV010004950.1 coordinate 22,037, forward strand.
AAGTTTAAAAGCATGATAATAAAAAATTCACCTATAATAATAATAATTAATTATAGTGATCCCACCTATCAATAAGGTTCGTCACTTTTTAAAGTTTAATAGTTTTGTTGAAATTTCCATTTCCAGTCTTCTTCTTGAAGCACATATCTATCTGTGCTTTGTTCTCCATTTTTTATTTTCGTAATCTTGTTTCAATCAATCTTCATTCCAAGCATTTGTTCATTTCTTCTTTGTCCTGGTATAATCACGTCTTCTAGAATTTCATGCCCTGCGTACATCTTTCTTCTATAAATTCTTCCTTCCGCAGTGCAATATAGTTTACTTATGGTTCTTCATAGCTTTAAATTTTCTGCTTTCTGTTTTTATTGGAATTAGAAGCAGTTTCTAACTTTGTGTCCTGGTCTCTTGCAGTATCAGCATCGCAGTATTTTCCTATAGGGAATATCTTTATTGCAGGCTGTTTCTCCACATCCATAAGATCATTCCCCTGTATATTTTGCTAAAATAAGCTTTCAGTTAGTTCTGCGAATTAGTCGAATTTTTTCTCTAGCTCTTCTATTTTGTTGTTTCCTGTCTATTTATTTTCATTTTTCATTTATTCTTATTAATTGTACATCAGGTGCTCTATTTTTCTTTCTAGTTCTTGAACTGTTCTTAGGATGTTGAAATTTTCTTATTACAGCAATTGGAGTGCTTAAAATATATTTTATTGCTCGTAAGATGAATCCTTTGAGAAGAGGTTTTTTACAAGAAGTTTTTCATTTTTTCTATAATAAAGAGAATAAAAATTCTAAAAATCATACAAAAATGAATTAAAAAAAAATTAAGTTAGTAAATATAAACTTATAAGAGTAAAATTTCAAACCTATTTTATAGACTTAATTATTATAATTTTAGAAAAAAATCTGTCTCGTTCTCATATCCATTCCTTTTCTTAATAAAACCTTTAAAATTAATTTATCTTTTATATATAAAGAATGAAAAAAAGATAGAGGTTTTAATTATGATAGATAAGAGAAAATAATTTAAAATAAAGGCCGTTTTGAAAAAAGAATTTTTGGAAGAAAAAAAAAAGTATGACTTGAGAAAAATATAAAAAACCATAGAAATCTAAAAGTGCCATAACATAAAGAAAACGAATTATTTATTATTTATTTTTTATTTCATTTTAATTTTTATATGACCTATATTCAAAAAGATAGATTAAATAAAACTTTTTTTGAATTTACTAATAAAAAGTAGCTTAAACAATTTTTTAATTTTAGCTGATGCGTATTAATTCGAAAATTCCTTAATTAAAGATTATAAAATCCAACAAATCTACTTGAAATAATATTTAAATCTAAGTCAAACATAAAAAAAAGGAAATCTAAAAAAAATTAACGTTTCTTAAAAAAATTGTATACAATGTAAAATAATTGTACATGAAAAATTAAAAATCCAAAAATCCAAAAAGAAGAAAATAAGAAAAAATAAAGGATAAAAAAAAACTAATAAAAAATAGTAATAAATAAATATCAAAAATGAATAAAATTCTATATAACAAAATTCCTTATTAAAAAAATAAATAAAAATATTTAAAAAAAAAGGAAATGAAAACAAATTGATTTACAAAAAATAGATGAAAGTATAAAAGAGATAAGTAAAACTAACAAAAGAAGTAAAAAAAATACAAAAAACACGAAACATTAGCAAAATTAAAAAAACAATAAAAAATTATTTTTAAAATCATATTAAAACGTACATTATATATACATTTAAAAATATTGAGAATAAAACAAATAAAAATTATTTAAGATGAGTTATAAAAAATAAGCCCGGCTAGCTCAGTCAGACTCTTAATTTGGTGGGTTCGAGCTCCACGTTGGGCGTTTTTATTTTTATTAGTTAATAAAAAGATAATATCAGGACTTGAACTCGGGACTTTCAAGCTATAGTAGAATATTCTAACCACTGGACATTTGAATCTTTTTAGTGCAAAATATTTCATATGAGTATCTATAAGGATGTTATTTTTTAAAACAGCAGACTTAGTCATTTTAGTAGTTGCTATACACTTGAAATCATAAACTCGAAAGAAAAATTGAATACCTGATGATTAATTCATAAGATAAAAAATTGAAAATAAATAGCTAGGAATTATCAGAATAGAATAATTAGAAACGAACTTCTAATAGCTCTAAAATATCAATCCTTAGAATCAACTCAAGAGACAGCAATTAATTCAGCAAAGATAAGAGTATTTAATGGGATCTTGAGAGAGATAAATGAGTTAAAGAACCGTTAAGAGTTAGATTTGAATATTTAAAGCTTAGAGAGTAAATATTTAAGAATATTCTTCAATATAATGATATAACTAGGGATAACTTATAATCAGTTATTGACTTAGCAAAAAGTAAAATAGTTAACATAAGCTTATTTCAATTAGGATAGTATGATAAGAGGTTTATGCAATAGTAAAAGATAATAGAATCTATAAATAGCACAAGTGTAAGATCACCCTTAAAATTAATTAAACTAATAATATTAAGTCTCTTAGTAATAATAATAAATTATAAATCGTTCTTATTAAGATAGAGCCATAGGCCAAGAATATCCTCTTAGTTAGAATCAAATTTAAGAAAATTTTTTTTAAGTATTATTTAAATTAAATCTGAATAATTTGTTTAATGGTAAAAGTAAAATTATTTAAATGAAAAAAGAACTTTTATTTAATTACAAGAATATCCAAATTTAATAAATATAATATCAGCAATTATTAATAACCTAACATTTTACTAATTACAGCAAATATTGAATCAATTACTACAATAAAATATCGATATCTAATAATTGAGGTAAAATCCATTGAATCAATCTAATTTATCAGAGAAAGCTTCAGTATTATTATAATTATCCTCATCGAAAGACTATAATATCGGGCAATATTATTTTAGTTAATAGAGTTATCTAAATAATCGTAAAAGTTGTCGTAAGAATTATCCAATGTTATAACTATACTCATTTACATGAAAGTTCAAATAAATCAATAGAATTTTGCAAACTTAAATTGAATTCAAGCTGGTCTATCAGATGCGATATTTACTAACTGCAATTTCGGCAACACTATCTTCTAGCAATGCAATTTACAAAATACTAAATTTGTTAAATGTAGCCTTTCTAATACTAACCTTACTAACATCATTACTGAGTAGCCTTATATCATAACTGGTCATTCCAACTACATTACCCCCCTAGCTATCTCCCCAAATTTTTTTTGTGTTGTATCAGCATCTGGTGACGAAACCAAAAAATCTGGAATTTCCACAATCGTACTCTCCTAAGAACTTTAACTGGACATACTTCTGACATTAACTCGTAGTTATCTCCCTAGACTCCAACTATATTGAATCAGCATCCTTTGACTACTCCATAAAGATCTGGAATTTCTACAATGGTACTCTCCTAAGAACTTTGACTGGTCAATCATCTTTAGTTTTCTCGGTTGGTATCTCCCTAGACTCTGACTATATTGTATCAGCATCTGGTGACTCTTCTATAAAGATCTGCTCTTTCTTAACTGGTTAGCTAATTCGTACTCTTAAGGTCACAAAGGATATGTAGAATCGGTAATTCTATCATCGGACAATAAGTATTTAATATCGGGTTCTGAAGATGAAACAATTAAGATATGAAAGCTCTCAACTGGGGAATGTATCTTAGCTTTACAGGATTATACGGATTCTGTAGGTAGTTTGTCATTAAGTGTTGACAATTGTTGGTTGATATCAGGAATTGGAAGTAAATTATATAATAATAAAATTGAAAATTACCATATGAGAAGATAGAATATATAGAGGGTGCTTCATTAAGACATTGGGTACCAGGAAGTACCCGTGTAAAAACCTGAAAAAGAATCTTGGCAGGAGTCAAGGATTTCAAGACCGAGGCATCAAGTAACAATATGTTGAACGATGCCTAAGAATAAGGTCTCTTTAGGGAAGTACTCCGACATTGATTCTATAGGAGACAAGAATTTCCAAGGAATGCTAGCACAGGGAAGAATGTAATATAATACGTTTTTAAACTTTTAAGAACTTTAATTAAAGAGCTGTGCGTTATTGTAGTGCTACGCGCTCTATAATATTTTTTTAAAAATATTATTATTATTTTTATTATCTTTTTGCATGTTTAATTTATAAGATTTATTTCTGATAAGTTCAAAAATAATATCTTATTTTTAAGCATACTTTTTTAAAATTTTCGAGATTTTTCTTATTTTTTTATAAATTAAAAATAAAATAATAGACGTCATAAATTTATTAGATAAGAAAAAATTAATATTTAAAATATATTTTAATATAAAAATACAAAATTAAATGTTTGGCGCTCTTATAGGTATTTCAACCTCTTTCCCACCAACCTCTAGACTGCTCTAGAGGCTAAATATAAAAGTTTATATGTCTCTACAAATATTTATCTTGTTATTCATACTGTCACTGAGGTATTCTTTCGTCTAGATAATGATTGGTAACTTAAGTCTTTTATATTTTTTCAAATTTGATGCAATGTAATCTTTCTCTTTCTCTTTCTCTTTCTTTTTATCTTTTTAATTTTAGTTTTTGTTGTATCTTCTTTTTATTTCCAACTTCTTCTTGTAGTTTCAATATTCTTATTTAAAGTTTTGAAATTTCTAGCATATTTTCCATAGATACGTTCAAGAGTTATAATAATAGTATCTTTTTGATTCTCTTTTAGGTTTAAACCTTGAGTTCTTTTCTCTTTCAATTATTATTTAGTCATTTCCTTATTCTTTTAGGTCAATTTAACGCTGTAATTTTTGCTGGCTATCTTCGATTTTTTCTATTTTGTTGATAAATTCTTTCTGTTTCTATTATTAGTGTTATGATTAATTGTCCCGGTCTTGTGAAACATTGCAAAATGCATTAAGGCCTCTTTTTTAGATCATGAGTCTCAATTATATTTTGTCTACAATTATAATTTTTCCATTTTCTCTTTTTATCTTTCTTCAGTTTTTTACCTCTTCTGGAGGTCTAACACCACTTTTATCGACTAATCGTGTCTTATTTACTATTCTGTGATGGGATTGGAGACTTCCGAGTGCATATACCTTTTAGTATATTTCCTAGGATTTTCCTCAAAAATGGGTGGTTCGATTTAATGTTGACCTTTTTGGTTCCCATTTTTTGGTCCAAACTTCTCTAGGATGTCGTTAACTCCTACCTTTTTGGAACCGCGAAAATTCCTGATTTGAATCCTGACATATTATAGCATCTTTATAATTAACTATTTTTGGGTTTAGAGTATTTTACTTAAAATAAGAAAAAGAATTATGATAAAATTTTTAATTATTAAATAGTTAAAAACTTAGTACTTTTTATAAAAAATCTTATCATTCGTTTCAATAATTCTAAATCTTTTTCTATAAAATATTAAAATTTTGTTCCAAACTATAAAACTTTAATCAAAAACATTAATTAAATAATCAAAATATTTAAATATTTTAAATAAAGGATTTCTTTTAGAAATTTTTGATTCAAATATTAAAAAAGGAAATAATTTTATTGATTATGTATCACTTAAAAAGATTTTTGAATTTTCACATAAAATATCTGAAATATATTTTTTTAATCAATTATACATCTTTAAAATATTCAGAAAAAAAATTGTTTCTATCCAGATAATTAAATATAAATTAAAGTTATCTCAAAAAGAATAAATAATAGAAAAGTTATTTGTAATTGATAATAAATAATAAATTAACTAAAATAAATGCAACAAAAATGAGATAGAAAAAAGAATGTAAGTAAAATTAAATGTAAAAAAAACTTTAAAGAAAAAATTTTTCAAACCAAAATTAAAATAAAATATTTCCAAATTTTTCATATTTTATCTTTCTTTGTTTTTTTTTCATATATTTCTATTTTATTTTGATTCTCTTTTTATCTCATTTTCTTTTTATTAGTTAAAGTTTTTTGGCGTGCTCTTTACTTTACTTTCAGATTTTTTTATTTCAAACCGTATTTTTATAATTTATTTTATTCTTTTGAAAAATGTTAATTTTAGTTCTTTATAATTTACTTTTATTAAGATTTTTATCTTAATAATTTAAAAGCTTTGCATAAATTAATATTTTAATTTTTTTTTATAATGTGTAGTATTTCTTTGATAAATTAAAGGAATTTTTGATTTTTATAACCAAAATTTTAATTTTATATTTCAGATTATCTGTATTTACATTTTACCCTCAAATTTTTTGCTTATAATTTTTTTATTTTTGGATCAATGTTGCAATTTTTTTCTTTTCGTATTTCCTTTTAATTATTTTTTAATTTTTTATGTATTTTTAATTTGCTCTTAATTAAAAACATGATATATTTTTTTCTGTTTATCTATATCTTTTTTTGCTTTTTTATAATTATTTTTGATAAAATAATTTCTGATATAAACTTTTTTATTTTAATAATATTCAACTATTATTTATTACTAAATATTATTTTTTAAATAACTTGAGGTTAAGAAAATTATATTTTTTTTATATATTATAAGTATACGAAAATTTATCTATATTTTTTAATTTTAAATATTTTTGTTAATAAAATAATAACAAAAAATAAATAATAGTGGCACTACGCTTCTAAGGTTAACCTCTTTAAGTTCACTTGTACTCGCTCTTATAAAAGTTCTGCTTTTCCTTGCGAATTCGCTCGAAGATTTCTTGTTCTTCTTTTTTTCTTCGGTTCAATTTTCATCTTGAAAATCATTTCTTTTTTCCTCTTCTAGTTCTATATATTCTATAGCTCCTTTAAATATTTTCCTCATTATTTTATTGCTCATTTCCATTATTGATTCATTAATTCCATTCCTTGATAGCTTTATCATAAAAAAATTTAATCATCTTGCGTATAATATTTTAACTAAGTTTTCTTCAAATTTTTTTACTTATAGTATTTACTTAATTTTAAACTGTTAACATATCCTTATTAGATACTCTTTTTTCCTGTAGAATCATCATCATAATATTCTTATCTGCTAAATAATTTATTTATTTTTAGATTTTTCTCAATATCCATAGGATCTGCATTATTTTAATTTTTCTAGATTATTAATTGCTAATATAATTTAATTATTTAGTCTATCTTCTATTTACTTTTGCTAGAAGTTTACCTTTTGAATTTCCGATTTTTAGTTGATTTACTTTTTTAATTGCTTATTTTCTTACTTTATCTTCACAACAATTTATAAAAATGTTATAATTTTTTCGTTTAAATCCGAACTTAAAATTTTAGGGTTTGATTTTTGTTATTTTTTATATATATATCTTTTTCGTAATTGATAGTTAAAATAGTTAGTCTTTTGCTTGATAAGAGGTTTATTGGATAATATAAATAATGTTTAGGTTGATAATAAGTTTTTGATCTATGACTGACTAGTTGAGTTTGAAAAATAAGATTTTGATGAATTGAATAGTAATATAAAATTGAGTCTATTAGATAGTTTTTGAGTGATAATGTTGTTAGGATATATTAAGGAAATGATAGTGTTTTGAATTGAATTAAGGATATGTTTTGTTATTATATTTATAAAGGGTTAGCTAGATTATTAGTTATTTATATTGTTTATAATGTTTACTTTTATATTATGCTATATTATACTTTTAAAATCAAAATACCATTTTCTAGTTTTCCTTATCAATTACACTTGTTGGTAACTGATTTGATTGATGTCTAGTAATAATTTAGTATATAATATAATTTTAGAGTGTACTTAAGATTTGAAATGATAATAGAAATAAATAACTCTGATTATAGACATAAATTAGAAGTTAATAATAAAATATGTAAATAAAGTAGTTTAAGAGTACACTACATCTTAATAGTATTAAACTAGAGAAATCTTACTAATAATATTAGTAGATTAAATAAAATAGAAGATATAGATAGAGGATATTAATAAATAGGTAAAAATAAGTAGTTAATATATTAAATTAGAATATAAAATAGGGTTATAAAGTATAGACTGTGTGTTATAATATTAGTAATTCAAATTAATCATATCCAAGTAGTAGTTTATAATAACAATCATTATATAAGCTAAATTCTTACATCTGCTTTAATCATATTATTACATAGATTATAAATTAAATACTTATCTATTCCAAATTTTTAAAATACCAGCAGCAATATCTCAGTAACACTTTAACATTTTATTACACAGCCATAACTAGATCAAACTAACTAACTACATGCTTATTTACTATTATTTAAACTAACTATTTTATAATTCATAAACACACATTTTGTAGAGACTATATTAGATCATTACATATTATCTTTAAAAATTACTAAATCTATTTTAAAAATTAATAGAAAGGATATCAAATTAACACTTCTAGACATTATTTCAAAATCAAACAACTACTATCAAGAAATTTAATACATCAGCTAAAAAACTATAGCTATTATCAAAATATTACCTTAATTACTAATTCCAACATCTCCTTAATAGGAATCAATTTTTCATCAATAAAGTGAAAAAAGCAAGAAAGTTAGCAAAGATCTTAAAATATAATGCTAATGTGTTTAGTAACTTTAAAATAACTAAAGTATCTAAATTAGAAATTAATTAATAATTAAGCATTAATTTAAGATAAATATTTAAAGCTGTTAAATGTTTTTCCATCTCTGTTTATATCAAAAATTACCCTCTATAATCAAAAACTTACTTATCATTAAATTATTTACATCCTAAAATAGAAAAATAACTACCTAGTATAAATAATCTAATATTAATCATTACTATAACATTCTTTAATCAATTATATTAGGCATTACTTTCTTTTCAAATAAATCATTACCCCCTATAAATATTAATAATATTACATTCTATATCATTTTATTACTAACTTAGGTTAAATAATACAAGCTCATATAAGCAAATACTAGCTTCAATAAAATCAAAACCATCTTATAATTATTTCTTACAATCAAAAATTAAAAAGGTACCTGAAGTAGATTCTTACCGCCTGAGGTAATTTAATACCCTCTTATAATAATAAAAAAATACTAGCTATAATAGTTTTTAAATACAAACTGTCTATAAAAAATATTTTACATTCTATAAATATTTAAAATATCTTACATTCTATAAATATTTAAAATATCTTACTCACTATAAATATTTAAAATATCTTACCATCTATAAATATTTAAAATATCTTACTCACTATAAATATTTAAAATATCTTACATTCTATAAATATTTAAAATATCTTACTCACTATAAATATTTAAAATATCTTACTCACTATAAATATTTAAAATATCTTACATTCTATAAATATTTAAAATATCTTACTCACTATAAATATTTAAAATATCTTACTCACTATAAATATTTAAAATATCTTACATTCTATAAATATTTAAAATATCTTACATTCTATAAATATTTAAAATATCTTACTCACTATAAATATTTAAAATATCTTACCATCTATAAATATTTAAAATATCTTACTCACTATAAATATTTAAAATATCTTACCATCTATAAATATTTAAAATATCTTACTCACTATAAATATTTAAAATATCTTACTCACTATAAATATTTAAAATATCTTACATTCTATAAATATTTAAAATATCTTACAATCTATAAATATTTAAAATATCTTACTCACTATAAATATTTAAAATATCTTACCATCTATAAATATTTAAAATATCTTACATTCTATAAATATTTAAAATATCTTACAATCTATAAATATTTAAAATATCTTACATTCTATAAATATTTAAAATATCTTACAATCTATAAATATTTAAAATATCTTACTCACTATAAATATTTAAAATATCTTACCATCTATAAATATTTAAAATATCTTACATTCTATAAATATTTAAAATATCTTACTCACTATAAATATTTAAAATATCTTACATTCTATAAATATTTAAAATATTTACCATCTATAAATATTTAAAATATCTTACAATCTATAAATATTTAAAATATCTTACCCGCTATAAATATTTAAAATATCTTACCCGCTATAAATATTTAAAATATCTTACCATCTATAAATATTTAAAATATCTTACTCCCTTTAAATATTTAAAATATCTTACAATCTATAAATAATTAAAATATCTTACATTCTATTTTAAATAGAAATACCATCTTATTTTAATTTTTACCTCCTTTATTTGTTTTTTTTTACTTGCTATATATTAAATAATTTACTTTCTGGATTTGTTAAATTACCATCTTAACATAATTATTTTACAATCTTTTTTATTTTTTACATTCTATATTTAATTATTACTCCCTTTCTTAGTATTCTTACAATCTTATTTATTTTATTACATTCTTAAATTTTATTTATTACTTTCTAGTTTTTAAAGTATTACTCACTTTGTTAAATATATTACACGCTTTTTTAAAATTTACCTCCTATACATTTATTTCTAACTTTTTTCGAAGTCATTTTAGCCTTTTTTAAATTTTCTTACTTTCTCCTATTTTTGATTATTTAATACTTTCTAATTTTTATTATTATTTACATTCTATTATTATATTATTTACCATATTATTTTCTCATTATCTCGAAAACTAATTTTTTATTAATTACTTTCTATCTTTATTTTTTACCTTCTAAATCTTATTTTCTCACCTCCTTAAATTTATATTAATTACAAGCCTTCAATTTTAATTCTAGCTAAACCTCATCTCTATTCTCCATTTTATTTATTTTATGCTAACTATCTAATTTTTCTTATCCTCTATAAAGTTCATAAAAATCAGCGTCAATTCCTTCTAGTCTTTCTACTTTTTATTTCAGTTATTCAATTGTTTCTCCTTCCTCTACTGTTAAGTTTATCTCTTCTTCATTTTCACTTAAAATCTTGACTTTTATTAGTTTCGGTTTCTGCTAATAAGATAGTTCAATTTTAGTTTCTTCAAGATGAAGTTATTTATATTCTTATTTACTTTCACTTGATTAGCCCTTTTAGTTTATTAAACTTTTTGGATCATTAAATGAAACTTTTCTACAGTTTCTTTTTGGGCACTGATAAGAACCCTCTCTTAAGTATTCTTCAAGAATACAAATTTGGCATACTTGATGTCCACAAGGAAGGGTTACTGGAATTCGTATTTAAGAGTCGAAATGAACTAAGCATGAGCTGCACCTGTTAGATTCAGCCATATTGATTATAATGAAAGTGAATTAAATAGTTTAAATCTATTTATGTTTAATTCTAAAGCTTAAGAAAATAATAAGTTATTAATAATTAGATAGTTACTATACTAGTCTAAAGCTAAGAAGCTTTTCTAAATTAAGAATTCATATATTAACTTAATTAAACATTTAGCTATTAGTTAATTCATTTTAATCCATATCATATTAACACTATCTATCTATACTCATGTAGTCTATCATTTAGAACTTTAATGCAATCAATATTGCTACTATCATAGCTTTTGTATACTAATAATAGTTATCTATTTATAATGCTTTTACTTATAATAGGAAGGATATACTTTTAGTATAATTAGTAGCTTTCTAAAGGATTATTTTGCTACTTAATTATTTTATTAAGTCTACTAAGCTAGCCTTTTTAATTTCTTTTTCTATTTACAACATTTATATATAATGTCCAAACCTATACCTCAGAGATGAGAGACCAAATGAAAAGATAAGATAATTTAAAGTTAATAGATTAAAGAGAGAGGTTGATTTATTTAGAAGCTGATATAAAAAGTTAGCTCATTATTCTAACTAGAAGAAAGACTTTTAGGAATAATAAATGGCACATCTTATATCTTAAGATAATTAATAGTAGATAATTTAAGCAGAAGTAAGTGTAGAATCTATTTTATATTTTTATTTATTTCTTTAAAATAAAAGCCATTATGCATCAATCTGGAAACAACCATGCAAGGTAATGTCGAAACTTCACCTATTAGCATACAAAGCATCGTTCTTCTTCTTGCAATTCGAAGCTTGCCTCATTAGTTTGTCAATTCTTATTATCAAGCGTGAAGCAGATCTTTTTGCTTTATTTTTGCTACCTCAGCTTTGTATTATACCTCAAAGCGTTATGGAATTGAAGCCTTCCTAATTAAGAATAAATTTTGCTGAAGGAAAAAAAATCGAATAATCTATTCTAAAGCCAATAATTTAGCTGAAGCTTCCGAAGGTAGAAATCTTTCCAAAAATATTTTGGAAGGATTTACTTCTTCCTACTACAGGAGGAGAAGGAAGAGATTGCTTTTGCTTTTTATTTACCCTACTACTATCTAGCACTTGATGAAAATGTTGTCATGCTAGTCTTTATCCTTAATGCTATTATCGTTAACTTCCATGCTTCTAACCAAATTTTCTAATTCTCTCGACTTTAACTCTTCAATAATTTCAGATCCACATTAACATATCTAAACTGATCTCATATTTTAAATGATATCAAACTTCAAAGACATTACAAAAATATATCTCAGAGGCAAAATTAGTAGACTTTAATGACACTGGTATTTCTATTAAGGATCTACTTAAAAGCTTTAGAAAAACAGAATATTACTAACTAATAGAATCTCTAACTCATCAAAAAGACATTAAGTAAAATAGTTTTAGACTTAAAGATTCAAATTAAGATACTTAGATAGCATTATGAAGGTCTAATTTGTAATTTTCTTATTTTAAATTTCTGGTAAAATGAAAATTTTAATCTTCTTATACTTTAGTTTAACTAAGACGATGAAGGTTTATATATCTGGTATTGAGTATAGAGTGATGATTTGTAGGATAACTGCACATTGTTTATAATAGCGATTGATAGTCCTAGTGAAGAATTAAGATTTGAATGAAATTGTTAAGCTATAAACTAAAAATAGACTTCATATAATGAGGCAATCAAAAAAGAAGTAGAAGATAAGTATAATTTCTTTACATCTTCCATTACGTTATAAGGATAGTAATTTCTAGTATGAGCATTCTTAGAACTTGATGTACGCGTCTATTTCAACAAACAAAGATAAACCTCTGATAAAGTGTAATTAAATATAACCAATAATAAGGTATCTCCAGTGGCTATAATGATACAGAATAATGAATATAGCAAAATAAATCCATCTAATTTTTTATAATGTATAGAGTTGCTTCTAATTCAAGTGTAGATATAAAGACAGTTTCTTGATACCAAAGTTCTGGTAGATTTTGATAATCTGCTACCTTCTTTGTCACTAAATTGTTTATATAAATTAAGGCATAAGAACTTGAGTAAGGAAATTACCATACATTTATTTTTGAAGTATAAGGAGTGATCAAGTGTACTAACCAAAAATAATCTATATTTACAGAGCTCCTCAAGTTGAAAATTTTATAGTGAGCTCTCAAAAAGGAAAAGCATGAGATACCTTATTTAGTCTAAAGTGTGATGATGCTATTGATTTAGATGAAGATTATTCCTTAAGATGCCAGTTCTTTTGCATGGGATCATTCTATAATGAATTTCCTTTAAATTAGACGAAGAAATTAGCACTAAAAGCTTTAAGTTATTTAAATACTCTTAGTTTTTCTCCTCTAGATATGAAACAGTTCTTATGATATCTATCCTAAAAAATAGAGAAGCAAGAATAGATGGCAATAGCAGTTTCAAGTTACTAAGAAGTAAAACTAAACGTAGCATCTGAAAGCCTGCAGAGTTATATAAACAGTATCTACCAATGTCTTAACTAGCAAACAAAGTACCAGATATCCTTAAATTAGACGTCTTTGCTTACGTAGATAATTAAACAGTTCTAATATATAAAATTTAACATTGAACAAGAAGTATAACCTAGTCTAATAACTAGGTGAAGTACCTTTAACTATATAAATAATCATACTTTTACATATAAAACTTCTAAAATCTAAATTTGATAAATCTTGTAAATAATTCTTCTATTCTATGAAAGGAGAAAGAAATTCCTACTAAAGAAAAGAGTTACGAGACTAGAGTCTTTTCTTTTTTATGATCTCAACCGTTGAAACTCTAAAGGAGAAATAATGATAGTAATGGGAATTTCTCTGCCTAATTCCTAAGCTATTCAATGTTATTAAAGGATGCTTTGTTGTAATCTTTTTATTTGAAGAAGCAATTAATGTGAAATGGATGATTTTAGTTATATCCATCATTTAAATCTTCTGTTTACTAAATATCTGAAATGATAGATTCTATATAAGAAGGATAATTTGAAGAAATTTAAAATCTAAGTCGAATATGTTCTAAGCTATAACCAAACTTAAACACCTTCAAATTTAGTGTGCCAATCGTGAGATATCAACGAAAAAAATGAGAAAATGGAACTTCATGCTCAATAGAAAAAATCCAACTAGCTAACTATTATAGGTGTAAATTGTAGTTAGTCAGGACTTTTTATACTCACTTCACTTGTATAAGAGGCAGAAGAATAAGAAAATGAGGATAAAATGAAGAAAAGCAAGGGTAAGAGAATCAAATTTAAGAAGAGAGAAACAAAGAAATGTAAAATTATGAAGAATCAAACTTAGGACTGGACTTAAATGAAAAAGAGAGGATAATGGAAATTAATCAAGTTATAAGCATCCAATTCCTGCTTAATCATTAGTAATTTTATGTTTAATATTTTTCAATTTATATATTTATAACTCTGCATGTAACGTCAAAGAAAAAGGAAAATTTAGATAGAGCTTTATATTTAGTTCTTTAAATCTGCCAAAATTATCCCAATGAACAATTAATCTTTTCATGACAGTTCCTTGATTAAAGATTCAATTCTAAGCTCTAAAAAAAATTTCATTTTGTATATAGATTTTGCTATTGCTTCATGATGCTTTCTGGTAAACCTTATAATTGCTACTTAATAGAAAAGTTTAGGCTAAGATTTTGGATTTACGGTTTTAGTAGGTTTAGGATGTCTATAAGGAAGTATTTTGCATAAAGATCCTAATATAATTTAAGAAAATCTAGTAGGTCATTATTTTAACTTCTGTATTTTATTCTTAAATTTCATTTCATACATTTTCACGTTTTTTAGCACTGAAGAAACTATTCTTGACTATCTTGTCTCTTTATCAGCTACATTTCTATTATCTCTATTTGATCCATTATAGTCTTTTATTGCAATATAATGCTCAAAAAGATGCTTAGACTGCAAATGAATAAAACTATATCCTAAATATCATAAGCAGTTCATCCTCCTTAAGATGGTAATTAGATGAAGGAAGGTTAAAATGAGAAAAGGAATTGACTTAGCTAACCTAAAAGTAACTTCTAGATCTATGTTATGGTTGAAGATAGCCCAACTTACTTTAATAAAGATACTTTATAGCATAAATAATACATAACGTGATGTTTATGAATCTTATATGCATCAGAAAACTAAAGACCAATA